>APFE030708405.1:95922-129996 GCA_000404065.3 Pinus taeda
GGATAGCTTGATATTATGGCACTTTCTAGAGCAATTTATTGTTCCTCCATTTGCAACCATCACTTGACACTCTGGTGCTGGATATAAGAAGCAATTAAATTCTTTTGCTACCTTATAATGAATAAAACTGTGAGTACTTCCTGAATCAATCAACACTATTACCTTTCTCTTCTTGATTTGTCCTTTTATCTTGATGGTTTGAGGAGTGGTAATTCTTGCCGATGCATTACAAGATATGGTCGTATTCATTTGTTCTTCATCTAGGCTTTGTTCCTAGAGTATATCCTCTTCTTTTGACCTTTCTTGCTCCTTTTCTTCTTCCTCTTCACTATCTATGTAGAATAATTTCTTCTCAGCACACTTATGACCTTTAGTGTCTTTACTATCGCAACTGTAACAAAGCCCTTTTGCTCTTTTTTCTTCCAATTGTTTTGGTGTCAACCTTATAGGTGTTGGAAGACTAGTGGCAACAACACTTCCGTCTTTATAGATGTCAGTGGTATGCTTCCTGGTTGCCATAATTTTGCTTTCCATTTTTCTTCCTAACCTGAATGCCTTCTCTAATGAATCAGGTTCCCAAAGGCGAACATCGTGTTGGATATTATCCTTTAAAGACCCTATGAACACATCAATCCTATGCTCCTCTGGAATATCTACTACCCTTATGTTCAACTTTTGGAACTCCTCAATGTGCTCCATTATTGAACCCTTTTTTTTAAGACTTATCAATTGGCTAAAAAAAGTGTTGCTTTTTGTATCCTCATACTGTGCTACCAATTCTTCTATAAAAATTGCCCAAGTGATAAATTGTTTACGAGAACAAAGCCATTGATACCATACAAACTAATTTGGTTCCAAATATAAAGTTGCCATATGTACCTTTTGTGTGTTTTGCACATTATTGAGATCGAAAAATTGCTCCATATATAATATCCATGTTGTTGGATCCTTGCCATCAAACTTCCTCATATCGATTTTTGGAATATGGCGGCACTTCGATCCAACATTAGAGTCTATGGAATCATGATTAACATTTCTTTTGTTCTCATCATGAGTTTCCTTTACTACCCTTTCACCCTTAGTGACCCTTTCTTGTAACAACTTATTCATATTTATCTTCAATTCTTCCATGTCTGTCTTCAAATCTATCTTCATATCATCCGCTTAGCTTCCACATCTTTCATCTTAGCTTCTACACCTTTTTGCGCAAGTGACACTTGTTGCACTTGGTCTCGCAATTTTGATATATCATGTTGCATTTCTTCCTCTTCTTCATGAGTCATGCCAGAGCTTTCAAGTCGCATACTAGGTGTTTACATTTTCTTTCTTCGGGGCATCAATTAATGATAATAATTCTTCACTATGCCCTTTTAATCCCTTAAAAATAAATTTTCAAACCAATCTTAAGCAAACATTTAAAAAACTATACACACCTTTTTTCACTTTGTAGGAGCTCGATATTGCCTCTGATGTATCTCTGTAATTTTGGATCATCCAGTTCGGAAATTGCGACCTGTGGTAGCCCTATGTGTCCTCTTTCCAATGCCACTAGTGTGACCCCAATTGGATTCTCCAATGAAGAGTTATGCCAAATCTCCCACAGTGACCTGATTATAGACTAATTCAGTAGAGCGAACTTGTACGACATGCCACGTGTCTCTGTTGTTACCTTTGGCTCTAAAAAATATATAAACGAAACTACAATCCATCCTTTTTCTATACATTCTTACAAAATTTCAATCTGATGCTCAGAGAGAAAGTTATAACGATTTTCCCCATGTCACCTGATTTGAATGTAATTCAGGGTTCTACAAAAGGACGAACTTCCTCAGTTCATATCACCGAAAATATAGCGCCAAAAGGTTTGAAATTCGGACATGAGATTCAGTACGATGTCTTCTCAAATATTTTTTTTTTTGAGCTTCTGAAATGTCGCAGAAAAAACGTTATAGTGAAAATTCCACGATGACCTGTTTGGAGCAGGAAAACCCTAGAATCCAAAGCTCTGATACCAAAAGTTATGAAACCAGCTCAAGAAAAGATAGAAAAGATAGATCAACGCCTTAGAATTTAGCCTCTTTGAGGGGGTAACCTCCTTTACATTACATAAATGAACAATTCTTGGATGATTCAAATGATAAAACCTAATTTCTATATATAGGAGTCTAAGGAGTCACAATATAACCCGGCCGACCTAACAATAATAACATAAAGCCACAAAAATAACAATAGAAGGATTCTATGGGGCACAGCAATAACAATATGGGGACAATAGGGGCACAATAATATTAATAAGAGGTATAACTACAATAGTAATGGGGTAATCACTAGTATTGTAGGGACCCAACAGAAAATCAATTATGGTCATCCATTATCAACCATAGTTAATCAAGATAAATATGAAAATGAACCATGGCCAATCATGGTCACATTGTGAGAAACATTGTCTCAATATGAAAATAAACCATGGTCAACCATGCTCCAACGTCATATTGTGACAAAGATTGTCTCGATATGAAAATTAATAATGCTCAAGCATGATCAAACATGGTTCAGTGTTGCATTGTGGGATTTATTATCTCCATATGAAAATTAACCACGTTCAACAATGTTTATTTTAGGGTCAATCATGCTCAACCATGGTGCTATGTCTCATTGTGACAAAGATTTTATCATATAAAAATGAACCTTGATCAACCATGGTCCAATGTCACATTATGACAAAGATTGTCTCGATATGAAAATCAATCATGGTCAACCTTGCTCCAAAATCACATTCTAACAAGGATTGTCTATATGAAAATCAACCATGCCCAAATATGGTCAACATTGTTTATTTTAGTGTTTATAATATTTATTTTCGGGTTTATATATCTTGGTTTTATAATATTAATACCTTGGGTTTAATATTATTCCCATGGTTTTATAATCTATTGGGGTTTTAGTATTAATATGTTAGGTTTATTATTTCCTTTGGTTTATTAATGTAAGGGTCCATATTCCTAGGATTTAATATTATTCTCTTGGGTTTAATATTATTTCGTTGGTTTTAGAATCCCGTGAGTTTTAGTATTAATCCTTGGGTTTATTGATCACTTGGGTTTATAATATCAATCATGGTCAACCATATTTTGTAAAATCAATCATTGTCAACCATAATTCGACATTTCATTATGACCAACATTGTCTCGATATGAAAACCAACCTTGGTCAACCATGGTTCAACGTTGCATTGTGACAGATATTGTCTGGATATGAAAATCAATCATCCTTAAGCATGGTCCAATGTTGCATTATGACATTGAATGTATCAATATGAAAATCATCTGTAGTCAACCATGGTCAACCATGTTTTTTTAGGGTTTATAATATTTATCTTGGTGTTTATATACTTTAGGCTTATAATATTAATCCCTTGTGTTTAATATTATTCCCTTGGTTTCATAATCCCTCAGAGTTTTAGTATTAATCCCTTCACTTTATTATTCTCTTGGGTTTATAATATCAAACATTTAGATTTATTAATCTAAGGGTTCAACCATGGTTGAGAATGGTCTGACATCGCATTGTGACAAAGATTGTCTCAATATGAAAATCAATCATGGTCAACCACGGTTAATCATGGTTATTCATGGTTATTCATGGTCAATCAAGGTCAATATGAAAGTCAACCATGGTCAATCATGGTCACATTGTGGCAAACATTGTCTCAATATGAAAATCATCCATGGTCAACCATGGTCAAATGTTGCATTGTGACAAATATTGTCTTGATATGAAAATCAATGATGCTCAAGCATGGTCAAACATGGTCGAATGTTTCATTGTGACATTCATTATCTCAATATGGAAAAGAACTATGGTCAACCATGTTTATTTTAGGATCAATCATTGTCAACCATGATGGAACATTGCATTGTGACAAATATTGTCTCAATAAGAAAATCAATCCTGGTCAACTATCTTGGTCAACCAAGATTGTCTCAATATGAAAATCAATGATGCTTAAGCATGGTCCAATGTTGAGTTGTGACATTTATTGTCTCAATGTGAAAATCATCCATGGTCAACCATGTCTATTTTAGCATTTATAATATTTATCTTGGGGTTTATATACCTTGGATTTATAATATTAATCCCTTGGGTTCATTATCCCTTGCGGTTTTATTATTAATCCCTAGGGTTTATTATTCTCTTACATTTTAGTATTGAACCCAAGGGATTGATATTATAAACCCAATGAACTAATATTATTAAACACAAGGGGCTAATATTATAAATCAAGGTATGTAATCTCTTAGATGACCATGATTTATATTGAACCTAAATGATTAATGTTATAAACCTATGAATAATATTATACCATAGGAATATGAATCCTTAAATCAATATACCCAATAGATTGATATTATTATCCCTCGAGTTTATAATAATAAATAACATTTAATATTAAATAATAATTGTCATATAGAAATAATAATTATTAATTAAAATGATAATAATAATATTTTTATTCTTGGAGAGATTGTGTATCCAAGGTTGGAGTTGGTGCTAGGGTTTTGATTTTGGTTACCATGGCGAGACGCGCATGGGGGAGTGTTTCTCCCTCCTACAGTGAAGTAGTTACATATAGAAGTAAGGAAGCATGAAAGTAGAATTTCAAAAAACCTCTAGAGAAGGTTTCAGAGGCAAGAGGCAAGGGAACACTAGGAAGAAGTGGACTTCAGGAACAAGAGGGGGATCAATAGGAAATGGGTAAGGAGAAGGAGAATGGGGGCAGTAGTGAAAAAACTTCTTCCATAAGGACGAGAGAGGTCTGTAAACCCAAGTCAAGCACTATTCCCTGGGTTATATTGAGCGATTCAACGCTTCAAGCACACAGAGATCATATGAAGGAACATGTGATCATATGCAAATTGATGGGGTTATGTCTGGATAAGGAGCCACTGGAAGCCAAAGGGGGAAATACACCTCCATCTGGGTTCTAAGGGATTCTTCACAGTGGTGTTCAGAAGCCTAGAGGATAAAGATAGAGTGTTCAAAGGGGGGCCTTATTTCTACATTGTTGGAGGATTCTACATGTAGCCATGGATGATGAACTTTGTCCCAGAACGTGAAACATTCACATCGGTACCAGTATGGATCAAGATATACTCCCTTCCTCTGAATTATCGGCTACTGGAATCTCTGAAAATAATAGGAAATAAATTGGGGAATTTTCTAAAGATATCAGAGGTGACTCTAAAAGGAAAATATACCTCCTTTGCCTGAATATTTGCGGAAATGGACCTATCTGGAGCCTTTCTGGAAGTGATAATTTTAGAAGTGTATCATGAAGAATGGGTGCAAATTGTGGACTATGAGCACATCCCATTTAGGTGTTGTAAATGCCATGAACATGGGAATTTATTCATAGACTTCCCAACACTCAATATGGAAGGTAATGTGAAAAAAACTGCGGATAGAAGGCACGAGGGTTTCACCAAGGTTGGGGGCAAACAGAAAGGTGGTAAACGTCCACCAAAGAAACCTAATGAGGATAAACAATCAAGACATAATCATTTCAAGATCCAGGAGGAAGAAGTGGGAAACAAGGAAACAATCTGGGACATGGAGAACATAATCAAGGAGCAGGACAAGATAACTGACATGGAGGACATCACAGTAGACAACCAACAAAAAGACAATATACCAAGCTTTATGGAAATAAGTAGGGACCATGAAATTACTCCAAGTGAAACAGGAACGGAGGACCATGAGCTACAAGAAATTCTAGATAGGGAAAATCTAGATCTAGAAAAATTTATGGAACAAGGGACAAATATAGGAGTGGACTCCCTGCCAAAAGAGGATTATGACAGAGTACAACAACACTTTCTATGGAGATCACAATTCAAAGGATTTGGAGTCAAAAGAAACCATGAAATCCAGCAGCACAGTGGGATCAAAATGATGGAGAACATACAAGTACAATCTCCAAAGATCTCAGGAAGGAAAAGAGGAAGAAAAAGATAGAATGAGCAATTGAATGAATGTGGGAAACTATTGATTAATTTAGGTAAGATGAAAGACCTTACCAACTATTCCTTCACTAACCTTTCTTAATGAAGATCGTGACTTGGAATATTAGAGGCGTAGGAAATAGAAGTAAACAAAGGAATATTAGTAATAGAATTAAAGAGGAAAATCTAGATATGGTTTTTATTCAAGAGACAAAATGTTTGATCGATAAGATTAGAGAAATTCATAATAAGTGCCTAATTAGGTATGGGTATCTTGAGGTTAAAGCAAACAACGCATCGGTGGAGATTCTCGCGCTATGGGATCCACAAAAATTTGGAATCCTGGATGTTGAAGTATATAGGAATTACCTTTCTATGATATGCCAACCTGTAGGTGATAAAGAGATATACATGATCACAAATTCTTATGGACCTCAAAAGAAAGCAGATAAACTCTAGCTTCTCACCTCCCTTGAGGATCTCATAGCAAGACACCCCCATATGCCTTGGATCGTTGCACAAGATTTCAAAATGATAAGATCTCTTTCAGAGGAAAAAGGTCGTATTAGATAACTAGGAAGAGACTCCATGGCCTTCCAGAAATTCATTATGAACATTGGACTAGTGGTTACTGAAAAAATAAATGGCACCTTCACCTGGAACAACAAAAGGGGAGGGGCTTCTCAAGTTGCCTCCAAACTTGATACATTTATTATCTCAAAAGACCTCCTTCTCACGAGCCCTACCATGACATCTTTTATTCTACCCTTTGGAGGTTCAGACCGCTGCCCTATATAGCTGGAAGCCACCTTTATGGGCCCACCAAGAAACAAAGCTTTTTGGTTTGAAAACGCCTGGCTGTCTCACCATAAATTCACTAGTAAGATTGATAAATTGTGGCGAGAGGATTTGAACATTCAGGGCACTAGAGTGTTCATGCTTCAACAAAAACTTAAACACATCGAATCCAGACTTAAAGATTGGAACAAAAGGAATTTGGGGATATCTTCAAAGTCAAAAGAGAAACTGTGTAGAATCTCCAAGAAATCAATCAAATCAACATCACAGATGGATTTACCGAAGAGTGGCAAAAGCTAAATGACTCCCTGCAGGCAGAATGGGAAGATCGATGCTTGCAAGAGGAAATTTTCTGGAAACAGAAATCAAGGATACAATGGATTAGAGAGGGAGAAAGAAATACAAAATTCATTCATAGATCCACCATGGCTCACAGTGCACACAACAAAATCACAAAGATTAGAGATTCTCAAGGGATTGAGCTTGTCTCTCACAATGATATGGAATCGGTCCTTGTACAACACTTCCTCAACATAGGAAAGGAGCCACTGGAGGATAGAGCAAGGTTAATCAACTAATTCACTCAGTATATCCCTCATTTGGTTACTAGAGAGGACAACCACAATCCCAATAGGCCAGTGTTCGAGGAGGAGGTCAGTGAAGTGATTAATGAAATGGAAAATGGAAAATCGCTAGGCCCGGATGGGTTCAATGTAGATCTCTTCAAAGCTTGTTGGGGGACAGTCAAACAAGATATCCTTGAGGTTGTGGAAGACTCAAGAAAATTCAAAAAGGTTCTGAGGGCTCTTAATGCTTCCTTCATATATTTGATCCCAAAAAAGGAAAATGCTATAACTCCGGATGGTTTTAGACCCATAGCCTTATGTAATGTGGTGTATAAAATTATTTGTAAAGTGATAGCCAATAGAATCAATCCCCTTCTACCATCTCTCATCTCAGAGGAACAAACAGGCTATGTGGAAGGAAGACAAGTCCTCAACAACGTCATCCAAGCACATGAGGTGGTACACTCTCTCAAAACCAACAAACAAGCTGGTATGATCATTCAGTTGGACCTAGCGAAAGCCTATGACAAACTAAATTGGTCTTATATAAGAGCACTTCTAAGAGCCTTTAGATTCGACCAAAATTGGACAATATGGGTTATGGCACTTGTAATGATGACTAGTTTTTCCATACTGCTTAATGGAGCTCCATCAAGAAATTTCACTCTCTCCAGAGGTCTCAGACAGGGAGATCCGCTCTCACCTTTCCTCTTCGTTGTCGTGATGGAAGGGCTAGGTAAAGCAATCATGGTGGAAAATACTGAAGGATGAATACAGTGCATCAAACTCACCTTGGATGGAGTGGCAAATACTCATCAACAATTTGTGGATGACACTATGCTGCAGGGCATACCCACAGTCAAGGAAGCCAAAGCAATCAAAATCATCTTAAACGACTTTTCTATGGCAGCAGGCACAGAGGTAAGCCTTAACAAATCCAAAGTTTTTTCTTCAACACTAACATTGCTATTCAGAGAAACATCACCAGAATTTTGGGGTTTCAAGGGGAACAACTACCTTCCAAGTATTTAGGCATACCTCTTACTGATAAACCTCTAAGCAAGAAAGTGTGGGAGCCAATAATAATTAAACTTCAGGACAAGGTCAAAAAATGGACATGTACGTCACTAAATTTGTCAGGGCACTTGGTGCTCACATAGGCGGTCCCGCAGGCAGCTCCCATTTTCATGTTCTTATCTCTTCTTGCTCCCAAGGGTATTAAGCAGTAGATCAGGAGCATACAAAGGGATTTTCTCTGGGGTAGAGGTTAAGAGAAAAGGAAGTGGGAATTAGTAGCTTAGGACAAGATATGTAAGCCCAAAAACCATGGTGGCTTGGAGCTTCATGACCCTGAAACTGTCAACAGAGTTTTGGGAGAAAAACTTTGGTGGAGGTGGATCAAGGAGTCGATAGCTCCCTGGGAAAAACTTTGGAAACAAAAATATGCCAAGTATTGGTAGGAGAAGGATCACATCAGAATGTTAGGGAAAATTAGGGGCTCCCATATTTGGAACCTTGCCTGGGAAAATAAAAGTATTGATCAGCAACATAGTTTCTAGGAAATTCGAGCAGGGAACCTAGCATGATTTTGGGAGGATAATTGGCAATGAGAACCCAATATATATGAGGAATTAGCAGAACTCAAGAGTGACACAGATAGCAAAGGTCTACTTATGGTAAAATACTTCTGGGACCACGAAAGGAATAATGGGAAAGGGAGGATTTGGAAGGATCTAGGCCACATTGATGAGAGTCCTCTAAAAGCCTAGGCAGAGGCTACCACTCAGGATCTAGAGCATAGAAGGATTATGGTATCCTCCCTTCTTGACCAATTAAGATGGGAAAAAACACCAAAGGTAACTTTAAACTCAAAGAAGCTAAATAGGAAATAACAAGCTTTAACTATAAGAATCCCAATCAAATCTAGAAGAAAGGCAGAGCCCCCATTGGATGAAAATAAAATTATTCATCTGGCTGGTGCATCAAAGGAAAATTTTAACTTGGGAGAATCTCCTAAGAAAATGCTTCGTTGGTCCCTCCAAAATTTGCCTTTGTGGCTCACACGAGGAGACGATGAAACACCTTCTCAACCTCTGTCCTTTCACATCTAACATGTGGTACTGGGTGGCCTCTATCTTTAGACAAACAGATAGGGATAGACTCAGCATTTCCAACACTTTGAAGAACCGGAGAACAAACTTCTTAAGGAATTAACTAATTAATAAACCCTGGTTTTTGGTTCCAGGCTTTGTTATCTAGAAGATTTGGAATGAGCGCAATAGTCGGATCTTCAAAAACAAAGCAAGGGAGCCCAAACTATTAATTGACCAAATCCTAAGGCAGCTCAAAGACACTTTAAGAAGCCTTTTGAGGACACTTCCCAATGATCCTCCTCGGCCCCAAGAGGTGAGTATTCTACTTCACTTGGGTATCCAATCAATATTCCCACAACGCATAATTAAGGGAGTGAGCCAATTAATAATAGCTATTAACATTTGGAAGCCTCCTCCCTACGATTTCTTAAAGGTTAATACTGAAAGAGCATCTATAGGAAACCCAGGGTTAGTTGGCTTTGGGGGTGCTATAAGATATGATCAAGGTCAGATAAAGAAGATTTTCCATGGCCGCTTAGGGAAGGCCACTAAAAACATGGCAAAGCTCATGGCACCGGAGCAATGCTTGGAAATCTTGGTGGATTCAAATTCACAAAATGTTATCATTGAAGCAAATTCAAAATTGACCATTAGAGTAGCCAAGAAAATATGCAATGGAACTTCTCCTGATAAAGTGTCAAAGCATTGGAAGCTTTTGCAGGTCTTTCACTGCATCTACTCCCTTCTACAAAATTTAAGAACTGTAATATTTGTCCATGTGAAAAGGAAAGCTAACATGTTAGTGGATTTCTTGGCGAACGAAGAAGTCACCAATATGGATAGGGATTCTCGGTTTGTCTGGGATTTGTTACCCCTAGGCAAATTGCTGGAGGACTGTTTCTGTCAAGAAAAGAAAGATATGGAACTATAGATCAATAGGATGGACTTAAACGAGGTAGGAGATAGGCGGGACGATAGGTAACCCTAAACCGGATGCCCAATTTTGCAATGCCCACAATCCAAAGCTTAGCATTCCTTTGGAGGTGTAGCGAAAGGACCGACTCGGGGATCACCACAACTATTGCTTGGTGACAGAACGAGTAAGATATTCCGGAAGGCATTCATTGCTAAAAACTCTTGTGGTTTATCGGATGGGGTCCATGTGGTATCCAGTTTTTTTGAGGAAAGCCCCCGATTCCACTCTTCGTGTGACATGTCATAGTGAGGAGGTGAGAGAAAACCGCTCTCATCGGGTGGTTATTCCTTGCGCTATTTTTCCACCCAATATCTACGAAGACCATTGGATCTATGACGGGTGGTCAACGGTGTAGATGTCTTCGATCTTGTTGGTTTGACGTTGCGGACCCAAAAAAGTTTAGAGAGTTGGCCTAAAGTTTTTTGCGGGTCCGTAAGAGAGACTTATGTGTGGATTGATGTTTGGCTTTTTGATGGGTTTTTGTCCAAAGTGTTTGGTTAGAGCTGCACGGTTCTCTTGTTCAGGCTTGTCATGAATTGGGTGTGTGGTTCGGTTTTTTCCTGCCCTGCTACGTGTTGAACTCTCACAGAGTAGTTACGGCTTCATGTAAATTATGTATTATTGGATAGATTAATAGAAGGTCCTACTCTTACTTGATCAAAAAAATAATAATACTTTTATTGAAATATTCATTTTTCATTATTATTTCTATTTTTATATATCTATCAATGGTATATACAAATGCAATCTTCGACTATATTGATCACATTAACATTTTGATGTGGTTGTGATAATATACTAATGTGATTGTTAACCAACATTTTCATATCTTGAAAGAAAATTTTCCACATTGAATCCTTGCAATGCAGAATAACTTATTAATTTTTTTTGTTTAATATTTTTCTTTTAGTGTAGGTGGTGAGCCCACGACTTCATCATGAAAAAATTTAGAAAACGAGAAATTATGGAAGGAAAGTCAATGCAAGGTAATATCTTACAATTGTAACTATATGTATACCAAGAATCTAGTAATTAAGAAATCCATCGCCATGTTGTACCAAACGTATCCAACAACATGTTGTACTTATGCAATATTTTTGTATTGTCATACACAACACTAGTTGTATTATTTTATGGTTTCTTGTATCCATTTAGATAATTCCAATTTTCATGACTGGAATCAATTTTGAGCGGAATGGAAATTAGATCTAAGATATAAATGCAATGGCAAGGCATAATCATTTCACCACTCTAGTTCTTGTTTATTTCCTTGTAGCTATTTTGTAGAGAGGCATCTTAGTGTAGTCCCTCATATTCTCTTTTGTTAGTCACAATACTGTATTGTCTCTTGATAATACAGTAGTGTGTGCTTTTTCTTTTATTGTGATAATCAAATTTGATCCAAATAGAAAAGTTTCCTTAAATTATTTGAACGATGAAGAGCTTTGTTATGTTTATTTTAATATTGCTTGCAGTACCATTAGCTGAGATTGCTCGGATTTGAAAGTTGAGGTAGAGTGTTCTATTTTGGATAATAGTAGTAGAGATTAATTCACATGATTGAATTTTGCAATAAAACAGAGATAAAAACTCAAGAAAATGTATGCACAGTGAGAACATGGAAAAACAAAGCAGTTGTGTAGTAAAACTTAGGTGTAAAATTTCTAGAAAGATATCACAACACAATATAATTTAGATTATATTTTTGAATACATAAAATATAAATTCACATGAATAATAGAGGTTTCAAATCCTTCACGAAATGAAACTACGAGTTCTTACTAAGATTTACACACATTTTATGTACCCACCATAAATTGCTCCATGATTTTCCCTCCTTTTCCTTTCAGACTTACATATGCAACATAGTAAAAGAATTCTACATACTTGTTTTTTTCAAAACATCCATTTTGAATATGGCAATACATGACAAGACAAAATTTAAAACCTAGGATGGACGTTTGTACTAAAACATGATTTTTTGAACTTGCAAATGTTGTAGAGTACATATATTAGTTGTGGAATAAATTTTTGGACCATACATTTTACCAACCCTATATTAAATTGTCATTTTTTCTTAATTATCTAATGTTTTGTGGGATGGGAATTTTGTGCTCTCTCTCAAAATTTCATTTAATCCATGTCCTTCAACTTGCAGACAAAAAACTTTTCCATCTAAGGGAAAATGTGTTTTGATTTATTATTGTACTCCAACGGATGGATGTTGTCAGTATCATAACTATGGTGTTTGGGATTAATTTTCCAATACTCCTACTTAATCACAACTACTTCCATTTTCAATTCCCAACCAATCCCTTACATTACCAAAATTTTCATGTGTGAATGGCTTTGTAAAGATGTTTGCAAATTGTTCCTGCGACCTGCAGTGCTGCAACAAAACTTCACCATTGTTAATCAATTATCTAATAAAATGATATTTAGTGTCAATGTTCTTGCTCCTCTTGTGAAAAAAATATTCTTTGATAGCCCAATTGTGGAATTGTTGTCACAGAAAATAGTTGTTTCTCCCTCTTATTCATGGCATAAATCCCTCAACTCTCTTCTCATCCAAACTGCTTTACATGTTGTTGCTATTCCAATGACATATTTAGCTTTTTCTGATTAAAATGATATTAATGTTTTCTTCTTTGAAGCCCATGAAATGGATCTCAAACCAAAATGAAAAACATATCCTCACGTACTCTTTTTATCATAAACTCTTGCTTCCTAGTCACTATCACCATAACCAACCAGCCAAAAATCATTTGTTGTTGTGTAAAATACCATACTCCTTTGCCTCATTGACATACCTTAAAATCATTTTGGTTGCTTGCCAATGTGTCTCCTTGGGTGTCTCCATGAACGTTAACACCAATATCACTGCATACATTATATCAAGCCTAATTATCATCAAATACATAAAGCTTCCCACCATACTTATGTATAATTTCATATTGACATTATTGCTGCAATATTCTTCTCTTAATTTAAATCCCATGAGAATTGGAGTTGGCACAGACTTATTTTTATGCATATTCAACCTTTCAAAAATGTCTTCTACATACTTCTCTTTAGAGATAAAAATACCATTTTCTATTTTCTTAACCTCAATGCCCAAAATATACCTTAACAACCCCAATTCTATCATCTCAAACTCAATTTTCATGACTTCTTTGAAATCAACAATGAGTAAATCATCCCACCCTGTAAAACTTAAATCATCTACATATATAAAAACAATAAGAATTTTACTGTCACTTTCTTTCATGTAGAGAGTATGATCACCATCACATTTTTCAAAACCGTTTTCTATCAATTAAGTGTCTATTCTGTTATACCATCAATGGGGTGTTTTCTTCAGCCCATAAAGATCTTTCCTCAACCTGTACACATTATCCTCTTGGATTTCTACCTCTTAACCACATGGTTTCTTAACATATACTTCCTCTTTCATCACTCCATTCAAAACATTTGATTTTACATCCATTTGATACATTTCTATTTATGTTCATGAAAATTGACAACATTGTACACATTATCTCCATCCCTCCAACTAGTGAAAATGTCTCTGCATAATCTCTTCCATGTTGCTGCTTGTATCCTTTAAAAACTATCCATTCCTTATGCCTTGAACAACTTCACTCTAATGACTTATTTTGCTTGCAAAATGTCCACTAACTCCCATGTATCATTCTTTTTAATTTCTTATGTTTCTTCATCCATTACCACTAACCATTTTTCTTCTTTTACTAAATCCTCAATATCGATTGGATCATCTACATGACAAAACAATGCAAATAAGGAATTCAGACCTCCACTATTATCAACCTCATTTCTCTCATAAATTTCACTTAAATTTCTGATTTTGTATTCTTATGCTTGTGGAAGATGGGCTTGAGATGTGACTTGATCTTGAAATTGAATTAGATGATGGTGAAGGTCTATGTGGTGTTCTTGGAGTAGAATTTTCTTGACTGTTCGAAATTTTCATGTTGTTTGTTGAAGGTGTAACTTTATGACTTCTTTGTTGAGCTTGAATAGGAGTAGGAGTCACCATTGAGGAATTACATGTTGCGACAAATTCCTCTTTGTCTTCCTTTGGTATACATGTTTTCATATTGATTGTCTTTTGCAAAGTTCCATCCCATTATTCCTCTTCTATGAATTTCACATCTCTTTGGTTATGACCTTCTTGGTTAATGGATTTTAGAGCTTGTATGGCTTGGATTCATCACTATACCAAATAAATATGCATTTCTCCTCCTTGCTGTCCAACTTATTCCTTACTTCATCTAGGACATGTGCATAAGAAACACATTCAAACACTCTCATGTGAGTGACACTATAGTTTATTCCACTCCATGCCTCTTCAGGAACCATATTCTTGACACGTTTGGTTGGACATCTATTAATGATATATGTTGTGCAACCGATAGCTTCAACCCAACGTTCATTTGGCTGATGCTTTTCCTTCAACATACTCCTTTCCATTCCCATAATGGTCATATTTTTCCTTTCCTCGACACCATTTTGTTGAGGTCTATACCTTGATGTAAATTTCTTTTTAATTCCATGCTCCCTACAAAAGTGTAGGAAGTCATTTGAGATGTATTCGTCACCTCTGTAATCCCTCAAATCTTTGATGTAGTGTCTACTTTTCCTTTCAACAAGAGATTTGTATTGGCGAAAGCCCTCAAACGCTTCAATTTTGTGCCTTAAGAAGTAGACCCATGTCTTCCTTGTATAGTCGTCTATGAATGTTAAAAAATAATGGCTACCACCAATTGATGTTTTTTGCATTGGTCCACATAAGTCTGAGAGTAGGATCACCATCATATTTGTGAAAACCATTTTCTATCAAGTAAGTGTCTATTTTGTTATACCATACATGGGTTGTTTTCTTCAGCCCATAAACATCTTTCCTCAACCTATACACCTTATCGTCTTGGCTTTCTACCTCATAACCACATGGTTTTTGAACATATACTTCATCTTTTAGCACTCCATTCAAAAATGTTGATTTTACATCCATTTGATACATTTCTATTTATGTTACATGAAAATTGACAACATTGTACACATTATCTCCATCCCTCCAACTAGTGAAAATGTCTTCGCATAATCTCTTCCATGGTGCTGCTTGTATCTTTTAACAGCTAGCCTTTCCATATGCCTTTAACAACTTCACTCTAATGACTTATTTTCCTTTCAAAATGTCCACTAACTCCCATGTATCATTCTTTTTTATTTCTTATGTTTCTTCATCCATTACAACTAACCATTTTTCTTCTTTTACTAAATCCTCAATATGGATTGGGTCATCTACATAAAAAAACAATGAAATAAAGGTTTCAGACCTCCACTATTATCAAACTCATTTTTCTCTTTAATTTAACTTAAATTTCTGAATTTTTGTCTTCTTATGCTTCTGGAAGATGGGATTGACATGTGACTTGATGTTTCACTTGAAGTAGATGATGATGCGGGCCTATGTGGTGTGCTTGGTGTAGAATTTTCCTTATTGTGTGACATTTTCCTATTATTTGTCGAATGTGTCACTTTATGACTTCTTTTTTGAGTTTGAATAGGAGTAGGAGTCACAATTGAGGAATTGCTTGTTACGATCAATTCCTCCTTCACTTACTTTGGTATGCATGTCTTCATATTGATTGTCTTTTCCAAACTTTCATCCCATTCTTCCTCTTCTATGAATTTCACACCTCTATTGATTACGACCTTCTTAGTTAATGGATTGTAGAGCTTTTATGCCTTGGATTCATCACTATCTCTAAAAAATATGAGTTTCTCCCCCTTGCTATCCAATTTATTCCTTAATTCATCTGGGACATGTGCATAGACACGCATTCAAACACTCTCATGTGAGTGACAATATGGTTTCTTCCACTCCATGCCTCTTTAGGAACCATATTCTTGACACTTTTGGTTGGACATCTATTAATGATATATGTTGTGCAAGCGACAGCTTCAACCCAACAGTCATTTGGCAGATGCTTTTCCTTCAACATACTCCTTGCCATTTCCATAATGGTCATATTTTTCCTTTCCTCGGCACCATTTTGCTGAGGTGTATACCTTCTTGTAAATTTATTTTTAATTCCATGCTCCCTACAAAAATGTAGGAAGTCATTTGAGATGTATTTGTCACCTCTGTCATTCCTCAAATCTCTGATGTAGTGTCTACTTTGCTTCTCAAAAAGAGATTTGTATTGGCGAAAGCCCCCAAACACTTCACTTGTGTGCCTTAAGAAGTAGACCCATGTCTTCCTTATATAGTCATCTATGAATGTTAAAAAATAATGGCTACCACCAATTGATGTTGTTTACATTGGTCCACATAAGTCTGAATGGGAAATCTCCAAAGGTGCCTTTGCTCTTATTGACTTTCCTGCTGGAAATCATTCTCTATGTTGTGTGTCCAAGATGTATCTTTCACATAGGCTATCCAATTTTTCTATGAGTGGTGATCAATTCACCATGCCTTCCCTATGCAGTAAATTAAAACCTCCAAAATTAAGATGCCCAAATCTTAGATTCCATAACTAGTTTTCATCCTTGGCCTCTACATGAAAGCTTATTTGTATGAAAACAACACGTTTTCTTCCATCCTCTTGCGAATTTATTGACAGTTGTTCTTGCACACATTCTTACTTCAAATATGGTTTTATCTTTAGAGGAATTATTCTATTTCTGGACTTTTTCAATTAGTTGTTTGCTTGGAGACTCATCCAAGATTGTACACACTCCATTTTTGAAAAAGACATTGTATCCCTTTTGCATGAGTTGTCCAATGCTTATGAGGTTATGCTTCAAACTAGAGAGAAATAGGCATCTAAAATATACTTCTTCTCCCCATTTTTTGTTAGAATGTTGACTCTTCCTTTTCCCATGACAACTAATTTTTTATCATTCCCTCATGTCACTTCAAATTTGACACTTTAATTTAGATTGCTAAACATTTCTATGTTCCTTGTCAGGTGATTGTTGCAGATTGAATCTAGAAGCCATACATCCTTTTTTTTCATGTGCTATATTACAAGCTAAAAATATGCTATCTTAGTTTTAATGTTCTTTTGTGAAATTTGCATTTGGTTTCTTTCTTATATCATGTTTCTTCTTTCTACATTCATTTATAATGAACACATTACTTACAATAATGACATTGAACTAGAGATTTATCATACCTCTGAGCTTGTGCTCGATTTTGGCTTGGTCCTTGAATTTGATTTTGATTTCTAACCCTTCCACTTGAGATTGAAGGGTCGCCTCTTCCACCTTTGTGTAGGCTTCTTCCTCCTCCTCTAGCATTTTATCTTATTGTACCTCTACCTTAAGCAAATGAAACTTGTGTCTTGAAGGCATGCTCCATTGAGGAGTTTTTTTATCTATTCAAACAATGTTGATGATAAATTAGTGATGCATGAAGTCATCCATTGAAAACTGTGAGCGATCCTTTGTCTCTTCTATGGCCACAACAATGGCATCAAATTTTTTTGAATACTTCTCAAAATTTTCTTATCTATTCTCCTTTCCTCAAGTGTCTCACCGCGAGACCTGATTTGAGTAACCAATCCAATCACTTGTGTAAAAATGAGTTTATATTATCATACTATTTCATACAAATTGTCTCAAAATATCTCTGTAGAATTTGTACCTTTGTTGTCTTTACTTTTTCCATGCCTTGGTAGGGTGCTTGGAGCATATCCCATGCTTGTTTGGAATTTGTTGTAGCTGCAATCCTTGGGAAAATAATTTCACAAACTGCATGAAAAATATAGAAGAGGTATTTTGAATAATTCTTCCTATTGTCCCTCCACATATCCTTTTTTGCTTGTGTCAAAGCATTGTATGTTGTTGCATCTACTGTTTCTTGGAACCCATTCTTCATCAAATCCTAAATATCTTAAGAGGAAAATAGAGCCTTCATTGTTATAGCCCAACAGTCATAATTTTTTCCATTAAACTGAGTTATTTGAGGATTATTCAAGCTTTTACTTGATGCTACCATTTTAACTGTTTAAAAAAAATCTCCCTGCCGGTAAATATGCTCCAAAAAAAATATGCATTCAAAATGACCTTTAACAATTGTTAATTCCATGCGATAAAAATCTGCTTTGTTATTCATTGAACAAGGCTATGATACCATGTCCAAGTTGAGGGAGAGTGGTCTATTTTGGACAACAGTCATGGAGGTTAATTAAAACAATTGACTTTCACAACAAAACATAACTAAAAACTCAAGAAAATTTACACACAATGAAAACAATGAAAGATAGAGTGGTTGCACAAGAAAACTTAGGCGTAAAATTTCTAGAAAGATATCACAAAGGTATATTATTTAGATTATATTTTTGAATACAAAATATAAATTCACATGAATAATCGAGGCTACAACACCTTCACCATGTAAGGTTATGAGTTCTTACTGAGATTTACACTTCACTAGTAGTTGCTGAGAGTAACTCACTATAAAACCCTATAACTAAATTATTTTACCCGCCCACCATAAATTGGTCCAAAATTTTCTCTCGTTTTTTTCTCAAAACATAATTTTTTTATATTTTAATATATAACAAGAAAAAACATTTAAAACCTAGGATTGACGTTTGTATTAAAATGTGCTTTTATGAACTTGTAGATGTTGCGGAGTACATATATCAATTGCGGAATAAATGTCTGGACCATACATTTTACCAAACCTACATTAAATGGTCATTTATTTTGAATTATCCGATGTGTTACCAAATGGGAAGTTTGTACTCCCGCTCGAGATTTAATTTAATCCATGTCCTTTAGCTTGCAAACAAAACAATTCCCATGGAAGGAAAAATGGTTTTTGATTTTTTGTTTTACTCCAAAGGATGGTTGCTCCCAATTTCATAACTATGGTGGTTGGGATTAATTTTCCAACAATATTTTATTCTTCAATTCATTCTCTCTGAATAGTGATTCTCATATTAAAGCTACTCCTGCAATTAGTTACCCATCAGCGGAGGAAAGGGTCGCTGAGATGGGAATCCTACAGCTAAATGAATGTTGTAGAAGAAGAGATAATCTTGAAAAACATCCTAGTAAAGAGGGTAACTTTGAACCCAATATATCTGTGAATTCCAGGGCTTCACAACAGACTTTGGATGAACTTCTACAGATAATCCTTCCTTTTCCCAAATTTAATCATGAAATGGAGAAATTAGTTCCGCCCTTTGAACCATTAGGTCATAGACCTGGAATTGGTCACAATGATCCATCTGGATTGAGACACTGAACAAAAAAATATAGCTAATCATTGAAACACTTTCTAATATTTGAAAAGGGGAATCTAACAATTTGCTTATGTAATATGCCATTTTATTATTGGTTGGATATGCATGCAATGGTTCATTTGTATTGTCTATGATATAAGTATTGTGTAGATAACTGTTCAAATAAGAATATATTGTAAGATATGTCGGTTCTATATATATGAAATAAAAAAATTTACCCATTTTATCTCTTTTATTTTATCAATAACTATGTTTCAATGTCAACTTCAAAATATTGGGTCAGCCCCCTCTATAAAATGATAGAAATTGTTGCAATCAATATCTACACATTAGATATGTGAATATTTATTTTTCACGGTATGTGGAATTTTTACCCATCATTTATTTAAAGAAGTAAGCAGACATAATCAATCGTGGACAAAAATTATCCTAATCTAAAATCTCTAGGATATTTTAAACGATACATTTAAATATGATAAATTACAACCATATAGAACAATATGGTTAAATATGAATAAAATACCCCCATATTGATCTAGGTGGATGTTGGGGACCACCCACCTATTCCATTTGTACTCCCACAACTATCTCGTTTAGTTTTTTAGTTTCCTTAATTATGGCAGAATTTACTATTATTCCCAATTTTTCAGGTCGTGAACTTCTAGAGCTGTTTTGAGGCCCTAAAGTTGTATTCCTTGGATAGATATTTCTAGCGAGGTATTTTACGTGTCAAATAGAGATCGTATGCCAAAGTTACGACCCCGATAAGTTGATGTACCAATTTACCCAAACGAGGCCCATAGTTTGGCACTTCATCTCGTAGGGTTAGGTTTTTGGATTTTTATGGTTTTTTGTTGTTTCTAAATAATAAAAATGCCTTTGAGCCTCATTGTAAGATAGTTCAGAGGAATGTAGTTGCCACATCTCTTCTTAGAGATAAGCTACCATCGCTCGAGCTAGTCTTCTTTCCATTCTGTTTGTCAGCATATTTCAGTATTTGATGTTAATGAAATGAAGTGTTATTTCTACTGCATCTCTGTATTTATGGTTATATCTGTAATTTGTTGCATGCATGTTTAACTCCGAATCACATATGCCCATAGGTTGTATTCAGAGTATATTTGTGTTCCACTACTGCTCTCACAACTTTCGTCATGATTATGTGGAGTTCGATCTTTCACAAGTGTATATGCTTGGCATAGTAATAACATTTTCCTTTCCTGAGGCATTCAATAGCATACTCCAACAAAGCCATCGAATTGAGAAGCATGATAACATTGGAAACAAAAATCTCACAGCGAACTCTCCTAATAAACCATTACATTACTTGTCAAACATGCATGTGATGGCTATCCTTTATTGGCTACGCTAGTATACAAATGACTGTGGCATTAATAGTTCAAATTGGAATATGAAATGAAATATAGATGTTGTATATGTGAAATATAAATTTTTCCTTAAATATTTTATTCTATTACTACCGATGTTTCACTTCCATGTTTCACTGGAAGATGCACATAACATAGTAGGGTCATGAGTAGTGTTCAAAATGAGATGGATCATTGCATTTAATATATATGCTCCTTTTCAAAGTTAATATTTCTCTTTTAGGGTACCATGCATTCTTACTCTTTCAAAGTTCATAGGTTCACATAAATCTATATGTAAATTTTCTATATGCTGCTTGGCTTTGTAGGAGGCTTAAGGAAAGTTATCTCTTTTCTTCCTAAGAAAAAAACATTCACAATTTCTCATTTAATCATTTGATATGGAGAAATCCCTTAACCATTGACAATTTTGATAAGATGTTAACAATTTTAATAGGCAAGATATCCTACCTAAGATTATATAATCAACCTGTTAATGGTGCTAGACCTACTAACATGTCAAGGGGATCTCCCAGGTAAGAAGTCCCACTAAGACCTCAGACTGTTTGGTGTAGGAGTCCCAACAGTGGATCGTAAGATAATTCCTTGACCTCAATGTCGCACAGAGGGAAGTAAGATAACTCTGCCAATAGCAAGGGTGTGGTTGATGCAGTGAGTCAAGGAATGACTATGAGAGGTTATAACACTTCAAAGGGAGAGGAAGGTGAAGCTGAGTTCTAGGTTGAAAGGGAGCAGTACCAACTTGGCTAGGAATGCACAACACAAAGGACATGCATAGCTTCCGGCAGATCAATCGACATCAATGTGACAGTCACAACATACAAGGTAAGATAACATGAACATCACTCACGTATCGGTCTGAGATGAGTGTGATGGTTGACATAACCAGGTTCATGAGAAAGGTCTGTCTAATGTCTGGTAGATTAGTAAACATGGACGATGACAACATTAACAACATATGCAACACATTAACAACAAGATTCATATAATTGCATACAAATCATTTCATACACAAGTACGTAAGTTAAACAACATATATCATTAAGGCAACTAGAACAGTCCACCTACAATAACATCATATGCATGAAAATGTGCTAGCTCTTATTATAAAAGAAGTGTATGTCACAATCATACAATACACCATGTAAACCTTCTAGCCCCATCAGTGGAACGTTATAACCACATCTACATGTTCCTCCAAAGAGATGTACTAGCTCCGTGCAGTGGAGAAGCCAAGGCGTGTTATAATATTGTCCAAGCACACATGACTTACACTTGACATGACTCAACATTACAATGCACATGTACCCATGTGAACAATGGCTTGAACAAGCCAAACCAAACACCACTCTGACATAGACAACTATAGAAGTCAAACTCCTCAACATCCTCATGTTGATCAACAGTAACATATTGGTGTGAAGATTGGTAGTATCTGATAGTGTTCGTGTATTCTAGTGTGACATCCGTCTGGAACTTGAACCTTGCCTCCATGGCATCTGGGTACACTGCTTTGGCTCCTTTATCCAAATCATCTAAAAGAATGCACAACATTGTCCGTAATGTGGCTAGACCAGCAACATACTTGTGCATGATGTCTACACTGATAGGAAAGTCTAGACTAGTGGCAACGCGCATCAACTCGTCAAAGTACGAGTCAAGCTCGTATTGAACCTACTTCTTGGCCTTTACTTGGGTGAGAGTCCCAAGTGATAGAATCGCATGTGTGTGCACCACAACCTCCATGCTCTTTAATACTTGTTTATGGGAAGCTTGTATGCCAATGGTGAGTTGCGGTAGGTCCTCATAGTTTTGGATCTGACTCCGGATACGTGCTTGCAACTCAACTACATCGGCCTTCATCATCTTGGTAAAATGAAGTGAGGCTCCCTTATACTTCATCATCCATTACTGCATGTTTTCAATGGAAGCATGTATGTTCTTCAAGATGCGAGCTCTTCTGACACATCGATGTTGCCAATCGTGAAGATGAACGACTCCTTGATGCACGGTACGGAATTTGGTGTACAATGCTCACGTGACTGTGTCGAAGGAAAATACTTCATCTAGTATTTCCTTCTTCAGTTCATCTCGGGCAAACATTGTCACCAAGTCTCCTCTCTTCTTGGCCACCTGTAGTTCCTTCACCATTCGCTCATTTTGAGCTACGAGGAAGCAAACACTAGAGCTAGTGGCTTCGGCATACACCCTAGTTGCATCAACCAAAGCAGTTGGGTCCTTGTGCACATCGGTCACGATCAGTTGTTCTTCAAATTACAGAGGGGATGTTCAATCCTTCGTTGTTGGTACTGTTAGGTTCCTTTACCAATTGGAGTCAGAATTTTTGAATGTCTGAGATTGAACCTGTAGTATATACATACCTTTGCTCTTTGCAAATGTTTTCCATATTCAAAAAACTAAAAAATGTAAAGAAAGTATGTCCTAAAAGAATAATCAAAGTACAAAAAGAATAAAAAGGTAAAAGAAGATGAAAAATATGAACCCCTAGAAGAGAAAAAGGACCATGAAAGTGTGCAAGTCGAAATGCCACTACTATTTACTATCCATGCATAATAAATGATTGTGTGCAGTTTGTAACCTTTGCCACAATCCCTGATAGTCAAAATGTTTAAACTTGGTTATTTCATGTTTAAATTTCATGTCTATAGATAGAGAATAAACATCTGACCAAATTGTTTAATCTTGGAAAATAATTAGATAGGTAGGGTAAATAAAAGGAGCTCAACTGTTTAATTTAAGCCCTTGGATGTAATAAGGTTAGATTTAGTTAGTTTACTATTGTAAAGAAAAATAAAAAATGTTTGATAAGGGTTTGCTAGCTTAAATGCACCCTAATAAAGAGAAGTAAAAATGGTAGGATGAGTAGGTGGGTATGTAGAAGAAAGGTTGCAGAAGTATGATGATTGATTAGACAAAAGTAGATTTATCATCTTTGAACATTTATTTCAAATGTGAATGGAAAATTAAGCACGAAATGGATATCAAAGTCAATTAATTAACCTCCCTCATTCATTTCACCTTTTACTTAACTAATTTCCCACAATAAAGTTCAAAGCACTTAAAAACCCTAAGTCAAAGAGGCTCAGAGCATTTCTCTGACATTTAGAGGGACCGGACCCTTGGCTAAATGAATTATAGGAAATAAGTACTAAATTCCCTCATAATCATTCATTCTCCCCCTTCAGTTCATTCATTTTCCCTAAATAATATTCTTTCCTAAGATAAAAATTACTTTTACCTAGGAAAAGGTGTTTTTTCCCATAGATAACTCATTTTCACATCAAAAACCTACAAAAAACACTATATCCTAAGTTTTATGGAAAAGCATTAAAAACATGAAATAACGTATACTTAGGGAGTGGTGCTCCTTTTTCGCTGATTTTTATTAATTACTGATTTATTTATTAAATCCCAAATAAAAAACCTATTTCACGTATATATTTAACTCCCACAAAATATTAATAAACCTGATCCTAGTTTAATTGTATAAACTATAGTATTACCCAAAATTTTGAAAATTTACTAACTAATCGACTTGCGATTAATTTAGGTTTGAAACCCCAATTAAATTCCACCGCTAATCACCCCTATACCTTAAACTTGCCTTAAACCTTCAATAAAGAAAAAACCACCACACCTAATTACCCGTCAGGGCCCCCCACTACCCTCTGTGCAATTCCACTACCTGATCGCCGCATGATCTCTCCCCTCCACATCTGATGGTGCTCATCCATTTCGGAAGGGCCTGACGTTTGAATGTTACCCACCCGAGAATGGTTGTTTTCCATTGGGCCCCCGAGGCCATGTGTTGCATGATGAGTGTAATTGGCGGCCTACCCCCGATACCACCAAGCGCCCAAAAGCTGTGCGAAGGAAACCACTTATTGCCTGCCCACTACACACCGAAATAAACATTATTCACTCTGCTACATGACAAACATTCATTTTTCACCCATGCCCGCCAATTTTGACTTTCTTGCATAAAGCCAAAAGGCCCCAAATCATTCGTTTTATTTTATTTTTTAAATGAAAACTTCCATGTGTGCACTTGCGAACGTCGAAGCTGTCAACCCATGTACAATTTCACCCTGAAGACACCACAAATCTCCTAGATTGCCTTCAAGAATACTTGAAGATTTTTCAACCATTCACAATGGCCAGTCACCCTATTCAGACCCAGTTTTCTTCAATTCCAAGGATTTAAGCCATAAGCCATTGAAAACCCTATCAATTTCCAAACCAGTCACTAAGTTTTCTTAATTAAAATAAATGAGAAAATCTGGTAACCCAAACCCACCTGGAATTGAACCACCATTGCCCTAATAAAAACTGAAAATCACTTCCCCCATTCTCAAATCCACAAGAACTGAAAATGGCTATCCCAATTGCCATGGATGTAAGACCAATTTCCTCTCCTCAAGAAGAGAAACATCACAAGCCTATGCAAAGACAAGCCAGGCAAAAATACAAAGGGTAAATCCTATTTCAGAGTAGGAATATGCAAAAGAAACATCTGATGTTACAAGCACTAAAAGAGAAGGAAGCAGGCATGCCACCTCCTCTAGAGGCATCTTAGAAGTATCCACATCACATACCTAGATACTTCAAAGACAACAGAGTGTGGAGGTGTCCTCTTTTAGGATGCCTGCATACAAGGCCCATCACATCATAGAAAGCTATAAAGAGATAAAGGGCAGGAATGAGAGGCTGAAAGCCTAGACCTATGCACAGTACTTGAAGATGACCCCTACTAATCAGAAAAGGCTTATGTCAGCCTATGATATAAAAGAGGGGAAGATACAAATGACATTCATGAAGCCCACTACTTAGTAACCAAGAACAGCAGTAGATTTCAAAAAGATAGACTTCGAATTACTGGAAAAGGACATTCATCCTATTAACCATATTGAGCTATACAAGTAGATAGGGGAGATGATTTACTCCACCTTGACAGGGAAAGCCATCACTTCCCACCAATTGCAAAACTCCCTGAATAATATATCATCACATTTCTAGTTGGAAAAGGCCTCTTCATAGGCCAAAGATACCAGAATCAAGTCCTTAGAGGACTTAGTCATTGAGTTGGGACACGATCCCAAAGATGTAAAGGGCACTAAAAAATTAATAAAGAAGAAGAAAGATGATATAACTGCTCTGAAGAAACATCTCAAGATCCCCCAGTTGCATCGCCCATAGACAACATAAGTCCTGGAGGCACAAAAAGGACATGAAGATCTCATGGCCTTGGTCCTAAAGCTAAATGACCAATTAAAAGAGACAGAGAAGGAGTTGTACATTTTGATTCATTCCAAACAAAGTGACCTGGCAGAAACTTCCACAACTATCATTCCCACAGTGACAACAATAGTTCTTTCTCCACTGGCAGCATCATTGGCACCTATAGCTCCATCTGCCACAACACTGCCAATCACAACTAAATCTACAGCAGTAGGCACACCAACAGAGAAAACAACAGATCTAGTAAAATCCATGGAGGAAATGTCAATCTAGGCAACAGAGCTGAATAGTCTAAAGGAGAAAGTGGCAAGCTTAAGGACTGACTATAATCTTGCTAAAAATCAACAAAGAGAAGAAACACAGAAATCCCTAAGGATGGGTGAGAAGATCAAAGTCCTAGAAAAGATTTAACACTGCAAAAGCCAGTGGGACAGGCCAAAGAAATGCTCTGGGTCAACATCGTTGACTCTGCCAATGATATTTGGCCATCAATACAAGCTATATTTGAGAAAACTGAATTGGTGAAGGTAGCCACCAAGGCTATATCAAATTAAGGGAAGAGTTAGCAGACCAGCCTCAGGATGCCAATCGACTCATCCACTTCTTGAACAGTAAGAACAGACATGAGCTCAATGAGCTTGGTGTAGAGGATAGGATCTAAGCCATATTGGAGGTTAAAAAGGTTCTTTCCAAAGGAAACCTTATGATCAATTTAGAGGAAAAGTGTCATAACATGTAGGTGGCCATTGACAAGTTTATGGCAAAATTTCAAATTTTGAGGGACAAAGGCCTTCCCAGTCCTATGATCATCCATGATAAACTCATGACCCAATTGGACTACACTGACAGACTTAGGAAATTGGCTAAGGAACAATCCAGTACTTCAGGTATAAAAGCCCTACCAACTGGAAAAGTATTGTATGATACTTTGGAAAATCTATTTTTCCTAGAACATGAGGTGAAACATCTATTCGTCACCAAGCCCAATTTTGCTAAATACACAGAGGCGGACGAAATTTACAGAAGAATGTTGAAATTGAAATTACCTAAAGAGGAATGGTGGGAAAAATGATAGATTTACTATAAAATTTCTACATCAGAAAGTTACCATAATAAATCTAAAGGCAACCAGATGAAACAAGTAAAGACAGATCAATAGGGTCAAAGAGTATCAGTGAAAGATCAAAGTGAAGAAGATGTCAGCGTACAAATACTAGCTAGCTTAAAGGGTCACAACTCAACTGCAACAGGCAGCACTACCACAATAAAAAGGACAGCATGATACAGTTTTCCATTTGTCGCTATCTTCATGCTTGAAGATATTTTTGTTTCCTAAATTAAATCTCAAACTATTATGAGATATTTTATTATTATTTTTTGTATAAATACTTCATATTTCGAAGTATTTAGTGTGGATTCAATGACATTTCTATAGAATTTTTTTCTCAACTCTAAGTTCTATTGTATCAATGACTGGATTGGCTTGCTGGATCAAGGAATAAAGCTCATACGTTTTACAGGATTCCTGTGTGAAGCGATATACAAATAAGTATTCTCTTGTGTTTACTGTTATTGCTCTTATGTGTCTCCATAATCTTGTTTGTTTTTCTGAAATCTAAATGTATGACATGGAATGATATTTTAGAAATTTCTTGAATGCACTTTGTCTTGACTATTTACATTTTAAATGTTTTTTGCTAAACTATCTTAGTTAGGGAATTCTTAACTGCTCCCTAGCTTCCGTATTTTCTCTCCCTAGTCTATAGAAAAGAATTCTTCATTGCCCTTTTTTCATGATCACACTCTTTTCTTCATTGTAATCCTAGTCCAGGGATTCTTAGCTACCCTTTCCCCCTGATTAGAACCATTTCATCCATTAAACATGAATATTTGCATTCTTCTTTGCCAGCCTTCCCTGTGAACATTCCCTTTACTGATCTGGTCCAGTTATGCTATCCATTAATTGACTCCATACCCCAATGGCTTGAAGACCTAGTTCTATCCATCTGTTCCCAGAATTCCACCACCCAACCCTCAATCTAAAATCAAAACCCCATGAACACTAAGAACTAGCCTAAAATCTCATTAATACAAAGATAAATTATGAAGAGAGAGCCTTCTCTGGAATTAGGTTGACTAGAACCTGAGTCTGAAGATTGGTTTGTGGTTACCTTGGATTATTCCTTCTTTTGATATATTATAGGGAAAACTTCTGAGTGATAACATAGTGGCGACTCCACTGGAGACTCAAATCCTCAGTCTTAATAAACCTTTGAGAAAATTTTAAATATTTATTTCAAGCCTCTTGAAGGGTTTATTAGAAGTTATTTTCAAAATTTTACAAAAAGAAAGTAACTATAAAAGCTCGAAACTCTGGCTTCGAGGAGAACTCACTATACTAAGGCCAATCCTAATCCAAACCCTGCCCTAGTAGTGGATAATCAAAACCTGATTTCGAGAAGAGACAAAAGACAAGAAAGTTTAGTAAGTCCAACAACTTCAATCAAAGCAGGTTCATGCCCCAATGAGTGGTTGTTTTTAGAAGACCTCCCCTCTGATGAGTCATGTAACCTTTTCCTATTTAGAACCAGGTCTGGAAGTGCACTTGATGACATAGTTCTAGATCTAGAATTTATTGCAAATCTTGAAGTCCAAAAGGCAAACCAGTCAATTGATGAGTATATTCTAAATTCCCCTCAGCCATCCCTTACTACTATTAAGATCCCTGAGCAACTTGAACCAGTGTCAACTACCCTTAGTTCACTATTATTCCCTTTCATCACTGAAGTTCATTACTCACCTCCATTCATGCCTTCACTTCACTACCAACCCGTTATTACACATCAAACACATATTACTCCCAGTTCTCCATCAACCACTATATCATCCCTTGGTACCCCAACCCCACTTCTTAGCCCTGCCCAACTTAGAACCATGGCAAATAGATATGATCCTCTTGTGTTAACTATTCCACTTGGTGCCATGCCACAAGAGGACCAGAACAAAATTTTCCAATTTGATGGCATAGGACCTTATACAACACAACAACATGTAAACAAAATGATGGATTACTTTGAATTACATGAAATTGATATTGGAGATGTTTAAATGAGACCTTTTGCTCAGACTCTTTCTGGTGATGTAAGAAAATGGTTTAGATATTTACCTGATAATAGCATAGACAGTTTAGAATTATTTTATCATCAATTTTTAAATAGATCGGAAAAGAAAAAGAACCCTTTACAGACTCTTTTCTCCTTCGAGAGCATCGGAAGAGGACCAAATGAAACAGTCTAGGATTATTGTACCAAATTTAACAATATATACAATGCAATACCAATCAATCTTAGACCCCCACTTGACTTAGCTCTGATAAAGTTTCCTAATGGGTTTGATACTGATATGGCATTCCAACTTAGAGAGAGAAATACCCCAATTTTAGAAGACATGTAGAGTGTAGCGGTTATTGTAGAAGCTAACTTGCTAGCAAAAAGAGCTAGGGTTAGGAATGAAAGGAGAGGACCTATTAAAGATGAAGGATCACCCTCTAGCCTTAAAATAGATGTCTTAACCAAAGGAATGGAAAAATTGATGGATAGGATAGAGAATATTGAGAGGAAGCCTCAATGGGATAACCAGCAAGCACCTCCAGTGAGAAATCCAAACTTTAGAAAGAATCAAAATCAAAATACTAGAAAGAATGGACCTGATCATAATATTAGGCCTCCTTTTCAAGGAAAGTATACTGAAACATCCCATTCAGAAGACCCTGAACAAGACACACAAGTTAACTTAATGGGATTAGATGAAGAAGAAACTATCTTCTTGACTCAAGATGATTAGGAATTAGATATGATTCAACAATTGCAGACCCAATCCAAAGAATCATTCGATTATAAACAAGGCTATGATTTTTCTATTTTTGAAGTACACAAAAAATACAATTTAAGGAGTAAAAATCATGCTAATACTCCTTACCAAAACAAGAAAGCAATACCAAATCAACCTAAGAAAATCAAAATAGCTCCAATTACTAAAGCTCTCCAAATTCTCCCTAGACCAAATCAAAACCCTTCTGGTCCCACCATTGTAGATATAACCCATGACCAACCCCCATGATGACCAACCATCCACTTCAATCCCCTCCAAGGAGACAATGGAGAAATCTTCAAACACCGTATTAGAAAATCCACAGAAAGAGACTTCAAATGTAGAAAAAGAAGAGCAACCTACTCCAAATCTTGCTATGAAAATTCCAAACACTGAAATAAGAAAATCCCCTTTGCCTTTCAATTTGGGTGCAGAGGTAGCTAAACTAAAAATTTTAGTTCCCTTAACAGAGTTGATTAAAAATGAAACCTATAAGTCTCAAATAAGAAAACCTTAAACTTTGCTGAGAATGAAGACTTTGTCAACTTGTTTGATGATCATCCTGAGCTTATATTCGGTCTTGATGTTAATAGAAAACCACTAGAAGGAGGAATACCACCCTTTTATATTAGCCTTAGCATTCCTGATAAAATCTTACACAATGTGATGTTAGATTCAGGAGCTTCACACAATTTAATACCTAAATCATTTATGGAAAAGTTAAACTTGGATATCACTTGACCTTACAAAGACTTGTTTTCATTTGATTCAAGTCAAGTAATGTGTCTAGGGTTAGTCAAAGACGTGTGGGTTTCCTTAGTACAATACCCTGCTAAGACTATTCTCATGGATATAGTAGTAGCTAACATCCCGCCTAAATATGGAATGCTATTGTCTAGATCATGGGGAGCTAAACTCCAAGGATCTTTGCAACTTGACATGTCATATGCCACAATATTAGTCTTTGGACAACCCAAAAAGTTGTACAGAGAGATACTAATGAAATATGTGGTGAGTAGCCAGGATAGACCCCACAACTTTCCTATCTACTACATGCATTCTAACATTGATTCTTTCATTTTGTATAATGTTGAACAAACACAACAAACTACTTCAAACAACATTATTTTAGAACCAAAATAAATTGCAGTTACAGCTGAAAAGGAAACTCTCCAAACTCATGAGGTTTCCAATAAATAAGATGATCAAAACACTTGAAACAAGGAAAATTTTCTTCCCCCTGACAGTGAAAATTATGAACATGAGATATTATGGAACCTTGAATCTAATGGATCAGTGAATAAGTTAAGAGTAGGAGCAGGAGTGTGGATATATAATCTGGACAATGATCACTCGAAGGGGCATGCTTACGAATTGAATTTCAAATTCACTAACAACATGGTTGAGTATGAAGCACTTCTTTTAGGTCTTAAATTAGTTATAAAGTTAGGAGCTATAAGACTTTCTATTATGGGAGACTTTGAATTAGTGATAAATAAGATTAAAGCTATATATATGACGAAAGATCCTAGATTAATTTATTACAGGGGAACTATTATAGAAATACTAAACACTTTCCTAGAAACCAAAGTTGTTGTAATTCCTAGGAAGCATAATATGCAGGCTCATAGTTTAGCAATGTTTTCCAGCACTTATAAGTTACCATTTCAACCTAACCATCAATACACTAATGAGGTTAGGCACACACTTGCTATCCCAGATAACTTGGAAAACTAGAAAGTATTTGCTAATGACAAATAGATAAACAATTGTTTAACCTTAGGGGAAGAATTTGTAAATATTAATATAGACACTGACATAATAGTCGATCATGATTTTGAAGATAAAGTAGAAATTAATAAAATAGAAGATGAAAATATAGATAGATTTCATCCCACTAAATCTACAAAATTGGATGTAGAAAACCTAAAACAAGTTGAAATTGATGAGATAATTAACAAAGACTCTGAAATCATTAATCTCAAACACAACATTTTTCCCAAAGGATTGACCCCTTTGGAAGACTTGTTTGATTCAAATGATGTCCCTAGAAAACAAAAAATGGAACCCTTAAAATCTGATATAGAGGAGTGCAATATAGGCACTGAGGAAAATCCAAAATTGATCAAAATTTCAAAGACCTTACCTCCTACTGAAAAATCGAAATACCTTGAATTACTAAAGGAATTCCAAGATGTCTTTGGTTGGATTTATGAGGACCTCAAGTCCAATGACACCAGCATAATACAACACACCATCCCCATAAAAGAAAACCGGAAACCTTTTAGACAGAAGCTTAGGAGGATTAATCCCATCCTATTGCCTTCTATTGAAAAGGAAATTAGAAAGATGTATGAAGCCAAGATAATAGCACCAATTAGATTCTCCAATTGGGTTTCAAATTTGGTGCCCACAAGGAAAAAGAGTGGTGAGATCAGAATTTGTGTTGATCTCAATAATCTTAATAAATTTTCATTTAAGACAATTAGCCTCTCCCTAAAATGGATCATATATTACAAAGGGTAGTAGGGTCAACCAGAATCTCATTATTGGATGGGTTTTCTAGTTACAATCATATTTTAGTTCACCTAGATGACTAGGCTAAAACTACATTTACTACTTCGTGGGGCACATTCATATATGTGAAGATTCCTTTTTTTATTAAAGAATGTATGGGCTACTTTCCAAAGAGACATGGACATAGATTTGGTTAAGAATATTCATGACTTCCTAGTAATATACTTAGATGATATCATTGTATTCTAAAAATCTAATAGACAACACTTGGATCATCTAAGGCAGGTCTTCATCAAATGTACGAAGTATGGAATTTCTTTGAATCCCAAGAAATTTCTATTTTGGTTAGAAGAGGGAAAGTTACTAGGCCATATAATTTCTAAATATGGTATCCGAATTGATCCTGCAAGAATTGAAGCCATCTTATAGATACAACATCCTAGAAGCATCAGGGAATTACAAGCCTTTTTAGAAAAATCAACTTTCTTAGGAGATTTATTTCTAACTTAGCAGAATTAATTAGATAATTGAATAACATGTTGAAGAAAGATTCGACCTTAAAATGGGCCATTGAAGCTAAAATATCCTTTGAAGATATTAAGCTAGCCTTAACAAAAACACCATTTTTGGCTAGTCCAAAGTTTGATAGGGATTTTAGTATATTTTCCTTTACTTTAGAAGACACAATTGCTACAGTTCTACTGCAGAAAAATGATGAAGGCTATGAAAAAACTATTTCGTTTTTACCAAATCCTTGAGAGATGCCCCTTTAATATACAATATAGTGGAAAAGCAAGCCCTTGTTTTGGTCAAAGCTATCAAAGATTTTAGAGTTTACATTTTATATTCTCATGTAATAGCATATGTCCCCAATTCAGTAGTCAAGGATATCCTAACTCAGGATGGTCTAGATGGAAAGAGAGGGTAATGGATTGCTACTATATTAGAATATAACCTAGAAATCAAGCCAACAAAGTTAATCAAAGGTCAAGGTTTAGCCAAACTCATGGCTGAATCGAACTATCAGGCCTTGGATATAAATTTTATTGCGGAAATGTATAATGGAGAGGAGATGGCGACTCTACCAATCAGCCAGGCCTTTATTGAATCACCATGGTATGCTGATATCACATATGTTATACAAAATCTATAAGCTCCTCCTGAATTATCTAGGACCAAAAGAATATTTTTAAAAATGAAATCTTTAAAATCTTGCATACTTGACAATGCTTTGTTTTGGAGGAATCATGAAGGTATCCTTCTTAACTGTTTATTGAAAGAAGAATCTGACAAGGTGTTATAAGAGTTTCATGTAGGTGACTGT
>APFE030708405.1:135264-164008 GCA_000404065.3 Pinus taeda
TGATGAGGGTTCTTTCCTACAAGTGCGAGGAGGATCTCATATCCAATAATAATCAAAAGCCTAATAGGAATCATAGGTACAACAAGAATCAGAAGCACTAGAAGAGTCAGAAGCCCCAAAAGAACTAGAACAATCAGAGAAATCAGAAAGAACAGAGGCAACCATGAGTAACCCCCTGGTCTTACAGACTCCTCCAAATGAGGAGAAAATAATAAAGAGAAACAGGGAAGGGGATACTCCGTCAGGAAGAGCAACATCACAGGCCTATGCAGAGACAAGCTAGGCAAAAAGAAAAAGGGTAAATACTGTTTTAGAATAGGAATAAGCAGAAGAAACATCTGATGGTAGAAGCACTGAAAGAGAAGGGAGAAGGCATGCCACGCCCTCTGGAGGCATCTTAGAACCATCCACATATCATACCCAGATACTGGAAAGACAATAGATTGTGGAGGTATCCTCTTTCACGATGCTAGCATACAAGGACCAAGACATGAAAGAAAGATATAAAGAGATAAAGGCCAGGAATGAGAGGTTGAAAACCCATACCTATGCACAATACTTGAAGATGACCCCTACTAATCAGACAAGGCTTATGTCAGCCTATGATGTAAAAGAGGGGAAGATGCAAATGGCGTTCATGAAGCCCACTACTCAGTAACCAAGAATAGTAGTAGACTTCAAAAAGATAGACTTCGAAGTACTGTCAAAGGAAATTCATCCTATTGACCAGATTGAGCTGCACAAGTAGATAGGGGAGATGATTTACTCCACCTTTACAGGGAAAGCCATCGTTTCCCACCTATTGCAAAACTCCCTGAATAATATATCAACACAATTCCAGTTGGAAAAGGACTCTTCACAGGCCAAATATACCAGAATCAAATCGTTAGAGGACTAAGTCATTGAGTTGGGACATGATCCCAAATATGTAAAGGCCACTGAAAAATTAATAAAGAAGAAGAATGATGATATAGCTACTCTGAAGAAATAGCTCAAGATACCCCAGTTGCATCACCCACAAACAACAGAAGTCCCGGAGGCACAAAGAGGACATGAAGAGCTCATGCACTTGGTCCTAAAGCTAAATGACCAATTAAAAGAGACATAGAAGGAGTTAGACATTTTGATTAAGTCAAACAAAGTGACCTAGCAACAACCTCCACAACTACCATTCCCACAGTGACAACAACAGTTCCTTCTACATTGGACGCATCATTGGCACCTACAGCTCCATCTTCCACAACACTGCCAATCACAACTGAATCTACAGCAGTAGGCACACCAACAGAGAAAACAACAAAGCTAGTAAAAGCCATGGAGGAAATGTCAATCCAGGCAACAAATCTCAAAAGGCTAAAAGAGAAAGTGGCAAGCTTAGAAACTGATTGTAAGCTTGTCCAAATTCAACAAAGAGAAGGAACATAGAAAGCCCTAAGGATGGGTGAGAAGATCAAAGTCCTAGAAAAATATTTAACACTGCAGAAGCCACTAGGACAGACAAAATAAATGCTCTGGACCAATATCATTGACTCTGTCAATGATATTTGGACATCAACTCAAGCTATATTTGATCAAACTGAATTGGTGAAGGTTCCCACTAAGGCTATCCAGAAAGTAAGTGAAGAGTTAGGAGACCAACCTGAGCATGCCATTCGACTCATCCACTTCCTGAACAATAAGAAAAAACATGAGCTCAAAGAGCTTGGTGTATAGGATAGGACCAAAGCCATTCTAGAGGTTAAAAAGGTTTTTTCCAAAAGAAACCTTATGCTCAATTTAGAGGGAAGGTGCCACAACATGCAGTAGCCATTGACAAGTTTATGGCCAAATTTCAAATTTTGAGGGACAAAGGCCTTCCCAGTCCAATGGGCATCCATGCTAAACTCATGACCCAATTGGACTACACTAACAAACTTAGGAAATTGGCTAAGGAACAACCCAATACTTCAGGTATAAAAGCCTTGCCAATTGGAAAAGTATTGTATGATACTTTCGAAAATCTATTTTTCCTAGAACATGAGGTGAAACATTTGTTTGTCACCAAGCCTAATTTTTCTAAATACACAGAGGCAGACGGAATTTAGAGAAGAATGTTGAAAGTGAAATTACCTCAAGATGAATGGTGGGAAAAAATGATAGATTTACTATAAAAGTTTTACACCAGAAAGTTACCACAGTAAATCTGAAGGCAAAGAGATGAAATAGGTAAAGACAGATCAATAGGGTCAAAGGGTAACAGGGTCAAAGAGTATCAGTGAAAGATCAAAGTGAAGAAGATGCGAGTGTACAACTACCAGCTAGCTTAAAGTTCCACAACTCAACTGCAACAATAAGCACTACCATAATAAAAGGGACAACATGATGCAGTTTTCCATCTGTCTCTATCTTCATGCTTGAAGATATTTTTATTTCCTAAATTAAATCTCAAACTATTATGAGATATTTTGTAATTATTTTTTGTATAAATACTTCATATTTCAAATTATTTAGTGTGGATTTAATGACATTTCCATAGACGTTTTCTCTCAACTCTAAGTTCTATTATATCAATGACTAGATTGGCTCACTGGATCAAGGAATAAAGCACAAATATTTTATAGGATTCCTGTGTAAAGTGATATACAAATTAGTATTCTCTTATTTTTTCTATTATTTCTCTTATGTGTCTCCATAATCTTGTTTTTTTTTCTAAAATCTAAATGTATGACATGGAATGATATTTCAGAAATTGCTTGAATGCACTCTGTCTTGACTATTTACATTTTAAATGTTTTCTGCTAAACTATATCTGTTAGGTAATTCTTAACTGCTCCCTATCTTCCCTAGTTTATCTCAAGGGTTCTTCATTGCAATTTATTCATGACCACCCTCTTTTCTGCATTCTAATCCCGTTCCAAGGATTCTTAGCTACCCTTTCACCCTGGTTAGAACCATTTCATCCATTAGACCTGAAGATTTGCATTCTGATTTGCTAGCTTGCCCTGTGAACATTTCCTTTACTAATCTGGTCCAGTTATGCTATCCATTGATTGAATCCATAGCCCAATGGCTTGAAGACCTCGTTCTATCCATCTGTTCCAGGAATTCCACCACCCAACCCTCAATCTACAATCAAAACCCCATGAACACTAAGAACTAGCCTAAAATCTCATCAATGGAAATATAAATTAGAAAGAGAGAGCCCTCTCTAGATGCAGGTTGGCTAGAACTTAAGTCTGAAGATTGGTTTGTGGTTACCTTGGATTATTTTGTCTTTGGATAACTTCTATGGAAAACTTTTGAGTGATAACAGGCAGTCTATCAGGCTACATAACTTTATGTTGAGATTCATCAAAGGAGCTATTGCGCATCTCTGCTTTTGTCTAAAAACCAAGGATCTCAGTGCCTCCTTGGTCATTCAAGACTTTCTCATCATCTGGATGCATTGAAACGGGCAGGTCGACCTCTCTATGGGGAGGCATGAGGTTGGTATCCTGTTCCAACTTTGGCTGCTCCTTATCTGCATCAAACTATTCAATATCGTGTTCTATATCATGAGCAAATTATTACCCCTGTGAGGGCTCACCCTATTCGCCTAATGCTAGCTATTCAAAAGAATCAACTACTTTTACGGGTGCTACTTTGTCTGTCTTCACATGATGCGACCCCTGCTGAATCTATTGCTACTTTGCTTCCTTCTCATGTTTGCAAAACTCTTGTTCTTTCTGGAGTTTCTCTCTAAGCTTGTGCAACTACCTCTCTACTACTTTGTTATGAAACCAGCAAACACTCAAACAATATGGGTGCTACATGGGTACATCAATATAATAAGTGGGTTGTACTAATAACAATAAGGGGTTACTCTAGTAGTATAGGGGCCTAACATACTTCCATTCTCTTCTTCTCCCTCTACCTTCCCGTGATACACATGTCGTGCTACTACCTCTTTTCCTGGATAGCCTTAGCCTCTTCTGCAAGTAGATCTACTCGAAAATTGTAGATTTTTTCCTCCTCTATGCGGTCAAAAATCTTGTTCTTCCCTTTGTCACACACAGGTATGGTTGGCTCCGTTGTTTCTATTGTTGTTATTCATGATGCTGCGTCACGCTGCTGTGCTAACCACTCTATGGTGAAATCAACCTGTTCATTGGGTATGGAGGAATTGAAGCAATACCTCCATGAGTCCACCTCGGCGTAATGACATTCCCCATGGATCTAGTTGAACTAAACTCTCATGCAGTAATCCTTCAAAATTCAATGTGGGTCATATGGGTTGAAGCTTCGGAGGTTGAACAACTACTTCTTCAATTGTTCAGCTTTGACATCCGCTTACTTGATGTTCTAGATCTTATATAACCCAATTAGAAACGGAAGAGTGGGCCAAGGTGCCTTCCTCTTCCACTGTAGCCTAACTGTTAATCCTGATGAGATATGATACACTACTTCCTGCATGACAACCACGTCTAAAGCAAACTTTGGCAAAAAATGTAGAGCCTTCTCTGTACTAAACACTCAGATTAATGTGTCGTCTGATGAGGCATACAAATCTGCAATGCCTAATAGTACCTTCATTGCTTCTTCTAACATGAATGGTGGATCTTGTTCGAATATCAACCTATACATTGGTCGGACAGTTGTATGATCACCCCTCTGAAGCTGCACTGGGAGAATAACTTTAAATATGTGCTCACAACAGTCTTCGACAGTGATCATGCCCACTCTAAGCACAAGAACTCATGTCAGGCACAGACTGCATCTAGAATGTAGGCGGACATGTAAATATTTCCATGCATGCCTTTAGGCGACTGTCGAGCATTAGAGACTTGCTCCTTCAGTTGATGAGCCAGTATGCCGGACCAATTGCATGGTTTTCCTTTTATAGATAATTGGTCCAACGCGACCACCCAACTCTGAGGGAAGGTCTCAGTGCTCGCTTGGCCACTCAGTTGACATGTGAATATGACCAAGTATTGGTATGCCTTTCTCAATATCTTCATCTTATAGATCTAATAAGGGGTCATCTTGAAACGAGCTGGCTCCTTTACCCAATCCTTCAGAATATCTCTAGAGTGGCCTCTGCTATTGTGCAAGCTGAATGGAGGAGTCATGACATTCATGGGCTCATCCATCTGATACATCTCATCGTAATATCATGCCCACAAGGTTGCAAGCTTCGCCCCATTGAAACTACTCAAGGTCATCGTCTCGGGGTCATTGTGAGAGATGATACAGTGAATCATATCCGCATATGGGAACACGGGGTATCTACATGAAATCCGATACAGGCTATACTTATGAATGTTCATGTACACCTGACGGTCCTCAAGGTCTTCCCCCAAAGTACCTGAGAATGTTTCTTTCACCTCTTGCCACTTCAATTTGATTTCCTTGTCTAGATACAACTTCATATCTTCGTAGATCGACACGCTAGAGGACATCTTTTCAATTGTTGTTCTAGCTGCAACACCAGTGTCCTAGGATCCTATTCTCCTAGAATTCATTGAGATAGATGAACACCTGAAAGATCTAGAAACAAGAAGCATGCATGGCAAGAAATATGTCAGTGAAAAAAAAAGAAAATCCAGGGAAGGACACAACACATACCTGGGAACTGATGAGCAAGATTGTGCAAATTTCACTGGGAGGCTAAGCGACTAGCTTCCCAAACTATGTGGACAGAATTCTGGATTGACTGGAAGGCTAGACTGACTACTAGATCTGTAAATGCATAATCCTATTGGGTAGTTGGCTATTGGGATTGCGCAATTCACAATTCCAACTGGGAAAGACTGCTGGCCCAGGGATAGTTTTGTGCAAAGTTTTGGTCCAAGTAGTCATTGACCTCCAGAAATGCGCAATTTAGTCCAGGAGGCCAGTGGTGGGTCAAAATCCAGAAATATGGAGAGGAAGGTGATCCTTCCTTCTCGATATTACATAGTGAAGCCTTGGTGAAGGCAAAGACTGGGCCAAGGTTTTCCCGACTCGCCGACGGGAAACTAAAAGCAAGTCAATGAAAAGCTGGCAACACTAAGTGATAGCAGAAGTGATAAAAAATGCATGCAAAACATGAATGGAAGATTGAGAAAAAAGATCAACATGCATGTGGGTGAGGTCGTTTGCGGGTTAGGCGAACGTCCGTGAAAAATAGTTTCATCCATGCGACAATAGTGTGATAGAAATGCAGATTGAAACAGAGCTAGGAAAATCTAGAGTGTATGTAAACAATAGTAGGTGTTCAAATAAATAAAGAAAATAGCACTCACATAAGCGAATACGTAAAAAGCGACTGAAATGTTGAAAAAGACATGTTGAGGCCACTTACCCATGAATAGTTGATTCAGATGTTTCAAAGAGTCCTGGATGTGTTGTGGGATGTTATAGATCCATGATCGATGTGAATGAATGATCTCTGATGCGTCAAATAAATAAGTTTGGTCTCAAGACGCGCATGCCACAAATCTAGGTAAAAGTTACACTTGGAGGGAATCTTCTAAAAAAAAAATTCATGTAACCCAAGGCTACTAAAAATAGCACCCTGAATCATGGGATGCCTTTTGCATGTTTCCTCTTTCTATTCCAAGAATACTAAGTCATGCATGCATGCAAGTCAAGTTTCCTTGGTCATGGGTGGAACTAGTCAACTAGAGTGTCCATGCATTCCAGTGCTCAACTGCTTGCGAAAAATGCACATTCCTGACTATAAGTTGGGCTAATTGCCGAAGGGGATTATGCAATTTCTGGGTAGAGCAGTTGAATGTTGCCCAGATTTGGGCAAATCCTGGACTGAACAACCTGTTGATGGGAAAAATTGTGCAAATCCTGTTGGGAGGGTTGGCTGGCAGGATTGCGCAATCCTGGAGCCCAAGAGGCTTTCAGAGGGAATTGCTCAATTCCTGGAGGGAAGGCTAGTTTCCCTCTAGAAATGATCAAATTTCATTGGGAAGCTACTCAGTCTACAACTGGACCAAGTTTGGGTAAGCATCCTATGAGGTAAACGCATCGACTGTGATCAACAAGCTGTCGTTGTGCAAGGAAAACACTGAAGCTTGAGTACTTGACGAAGCAAGACAAAGTGTTGTGTAAGGTTGGTAGGGGAGGTTCAAAACTAGGCTAAGGAATCTTTTGGAGGGTGGTTGTAGCTGCTACAAAAATTGGCGACACAATGGTGGAACTCTAGCTCTCTGCATAGACCTTGTTTATGAAAAATGAGTCTAACACCTCCGGAAGTATTGTTCAATTCTTAACTCATCTTGGCTTCACACTAGCCTAATGTAATATGTAGCATTTTCTAGAATCTTGGTCGATTGGCACACATTCCAAGCCAAGGAAACATAGTTGTTTCGACTGGGGTTGAGGGGCATATAGGTGCATAAGGAGTATAGTCGTCAGAGTCTTAGTTTCATCTCTGGTGTTTCTCCACTGCGAGTAGGGCTGGACAATACCCCGGTGGAGTCAAATAGGAACACAAGCATGGCTCTACTACCAGCGATCCTAGTCAATACCCTGACAGAGTTACTTGCATCACCTCCGTACGCAGGAAGCCTTTCTCTTATTTTGCCTTATTAATTTTTCATTTTGAATATTTTGACTTTTCATTTTTTTTTTATTTTTCATTTTCACTGTGGATAGCAATTATTCATTTCAGACGTAGAACATGGATCCTGACTTATTGAGAGTAGAGCAATTTATTCCAGCAGAGAATTTTTTTATTATATCTCTGATGTTACTGTTAATATTTCCCCTCACCTTACTCTACTTGACTGAGCTGACAACGTTTAACCCAAAAAACAATCGACAAGAGAAGGTGGCACTCGTTAGCGAGCGATCGTTGTGTTGACACCAAGGTTCACTTTGAAAAGTACACATTTTCCTTCAACGTATCATAGACTCAGAGTAACAAGTTCATCATATAGAGGCAAGGTGAAAGATAACCAAGTAGTGATAGTTGTACAAACCCTCTTGTACTTTACCCAGCTTGTTTCTTGAGTCACACATGGTTTCATGCGAACAAACCTACAAAAGAAACAAACAAATGAACTAACGAAAAGGCCAAGGAAAAGCACAAGCAAAAATGAGAGTAAAGCAAGAAAACAAACAAGCAAGCAAACAAACGAGCAAATAGAGCATGAAAGCAAACAAGCATGCAAGAAAAAAACTGAAAGGAAACACTACTCCTACTCCTACACTAACGATACATGGGCCTGATCACATGAAGTAATACTTCCAATGCAGCCACTGGCACATTGGTATACCCATGTGTGTGAAGGCTTGGTTTGCAAGTAAACCAATCTTGCGAACCAACATACAAGAAAGAAATAATAGTGAAGACAATCACACTTCATGTTTCAAAGTGTCGTTGGCACATAAGTTAGTGCATATGCATGATGAACAGTTTGTGGACTTATCATGGTGCTGTGTGACACTACGTGAAACTTTGAAGCAAAATAACACTCTTGATAGAGACATGCAAGAAAATGAAAGAAGCAAAGGTAACTTGCATCACAACATAAGACTTGTCCAATGCATGAGAAATTGCATCGTGCAATTCAAGTGGAGGAAGTGTGATCTATGTGTGAGTTGGATCTTTAACGTATATAGACGAGTGATGAGGAGCCTTGGGTGATTGAACAGTTTCATGATTGGAAGTGAGACTAACCCCAAGAGAGCGAGGGCCTGACATAACCATCAGCTCGGGCTGAAGTGCCTCGACAATCTTGGGTGTCTCAACTTCATCATCAGGTAGATCATCATAAAATCATGGCTTCAAATGATCAACTACGATAGATTCATGATCGTGATAAAAAATGGAAGCAAATGGATCACGACCACCAAGATAAAAAAAAAAATCAATAAATTCTTTGACATCCTCATGACTAGATGAATCAAACAGAGGGTTATATTAAAAGCGAATGAACTTATCCTCTGTATTTCTAGAAAAGACAGATGAAGGATCAAGTGGATCTTCAACCAATAACTTATCCTCTCTGTTGTCAAATGATAGACTAGCATCCGATGAGTCCTACGAGTGATCAACAATGGGTGCAATAGTGAATGAAGACACACATGCAAAATCACGGATGGCAGGTTCACCAAAGAAGCTAGAAAATAATAGAGGGGGTTCAGATGGAAGGGAGTCATCCTTCATCGAGTTTAGATGTTCAAGCTCCCACTCATACTCTTCATGAATGACAGTGCATGTTGGTTGTGCAACACCAACTCCATTAGTGGGTTTTTCCTCCTTCGTAACAAGTGAAGAGTCCTGAATGGACAAACATAAGACGGGATCATCCAGAGGGACACCTAAGTGCAAAGACAGAGGTCAAAGAAAAGAATGCATATGGGAACTCGAAGGACTCATAACCAACTCTACGTGAAAATTGAGTAGAGTGATGTTGGGAGGGTGTGAAGAATGAATAGATGTGTGGACATGATCCTCAGCATCACTAGGGGACGGTGGAACTGTTGGATGAAAGGGAGGCGAACAATCCATTGAGACAGTTCCTACTCCCATATGGGATTGTGCAGTTCGATCAATGAAGCAGGTTGAGCGAGGCTTGACACAATATTTCTCTTTGGACGCACAGATTTCTTAAGACATTACTCGAACCAGTCACAGAGATAAGAGAACTTCATATGGATCCTCGGAGCTTCAAACTGCAAGTCATGGAAGCACTGCTAGAAATAAATAATGGTTCTATGTAGAGCCCTCCATTGCTGTAACAGTTTCCGGTCAAGATGGGCTAGATCAAAATGATAGAACGTGTCTTCAATAATATCACATAAGTGCTCACATGAGTGCATGGTGTTAGCTGGTAGGCTGACCACCCAACGAAATGGAGATTCACGATGTGTGAATGCAAGCAGCAGACCAACCTATTCGTTAGTAAACTCATCTTCCTAATAAATCATAGAAATAAAGTTATGTAAGTTCTCAGGCCAGGCCACTTCGTCGTTGCCATCATACGTGTGAATGGACAAGAGATTAAAAAGCTTCGTAGAGATGGATACATCTTCATGATTCAAAAACCACCTCGAGGGAAGAAGAATGCAACACTCCATGAAATATATGCTAAGGTTCAAAACTAGATGAGAGGACACTACTTGTCATCAGGCCCTCTTTCTAGTGCCAGAAATATTGGCAATTCTGGACCTACCAACATGTCAACGGGATCTCCCTGGTAAGAAGTTCCAATTAGACCTCAAACTATTTTTTGTAGGAGTCCGACTAGTGGGTTGTAAGTTAATGCCTTGACCGCGATGTTGCATAGAGGCAAGCAAGATAATTTTGTCAGTAGCAAGGGTATGACTGATGCAGTGAGTCAAGGAATGAGTATGAGAGGTTCCAACACTTCAAAGGGAGAGGAAGGTGAAGGTGAGTTCTAGGTTGAAAGGGATGAGTCCCAACTCGGCTAGGAACACACAACACAAAGGAGATACATATCTTTCGGTAGAGCAGTCGACATGGATGCGACAGTCACAACATACAAGGTAAGATAACATGAACAATACTCACAGATCAGTCTGAGACGAGTGCGACGATTGACATAAATAGGTTAATGATAAACGTATCTCTGATGTCCGATAAAGCAAATGACATAGACGGTGACATCATTAATAACATATGCAACACATTAACAACAAGATTCTTATAATTGCATACAAATCAGTCCATACACAATTATGTAAGTTAAATAACATATATCATTAAGGCAACCAGAACAATCCAACTACAATAAAAACATATGCATGAAAATGTGTTGGCTCTTATTATAAAAGAAGTGTAAGTCGCAATCATACTATACAGCATGAAAACTTGTTATCCCCATCAGTGGAATGTTATAGCCACATCTGCCTGCTCCTCCAAAGAGATGTACTAGCTCCATGCAATGGAGAAGCCAAGGAACATTACAATACTATCCAAGCCTTCTTCAATATAATATTAATAGAAGATTGGATGACCAAAAGCCTATAAAATAAGTTATGAGGGACTATTTATAGAAAAGGGTGCCATGACCCTTGACATTCCCCTTTATGATCGTTCAACTACCCTCATGACTCTTCACCTATCCTATGACTGTTACATTCACTTCTGACACTTGACTTACACTTGACATGACTCAACATTACAATGCACATGTACCCATGTGAAAAATGGGTTGAACAAGCAAAACTAGACACCACTCTGACATAGAAAACTATAGAAGTCCAACTGCTTAACATCCTCATGTTGATAAACAGTAACATATTGGTGCCAAGATTGGTAGTCTCTAATAGTGTCCGCATGTTCTGTCATGACATCCATATGGAACCTGAACCTTGTCTCCATGGCATCTGGGTACATTTCTTGGGCTCCTTTGTCCAGCTCATCTGAAAGAATGTGCAACATTTTCCTCAATGTGGCCAAACTAGCAACATACTTGTGCATGATGTCTTCATTGATAGGCAAGTCTAGATTGGTGGCAACGCACATCAACTCGTCAAAGTACGATTCAAGCTCCTATTGGACCTACTTATTGGTCCTCACTTCGGTGAGAGTCCCAAGTGATGGAATCGCATGCGTGTGCACCACAACCTCCATGCTCTTGAATACTCGTGCATCGGAATCCTGTATGCTAGTGATGAGTTTCGGTAGGTCATCATAGTTCCAGATCTGAATCTAGATACTTGCATGTAGCCCAACTGCATTTACCCTCATCATCTTGGGAAAATGAAGCAGGGTTCCCTTATACTTCATCATCCATGCCTACATGTTGTGAATGACAACATGTACTTTCTTCAAGATGCAAGCTCTTCTCACACTTCGATGCTACCAATCGTGAAGATGAATGAATACTTGATGCACGGTACCAACTATGGAGTACAATGCTTGCATGACTATGTCCAAGGACAATACTTCATCTAATATTTCCTTCTTTAGTTCAACTCAGGTGGACATTGTCACCAAGTCTCCTCCCTGCTTGGCCACCTATAGTTGCTATGTCATTCGCTTATTCTCATCTATGAGGAATCAAACACTAGTGCTAGTGGCTTCCACATACACTCCAGTTACATTGGCTAAAGTAGCTTGTTCACATCGATCACGATCACTTGTTCTTCAACTTGTGCAAGGGATGTTCAGTCATCCAGAGTTGGTACTTTGTCAAGATGCACAACTCTATGTTTAGATTCATCAAAGGAGTTGTTGCGCATCTATTCTTCTGGATGACCACCAAGGATCTCAGTGCCTCCTTGGTCATTTGAGACTTGCACATCATCTGGATGCATTGAAGCGAGTGAGTCGACCTCTATATGGCAAGGCATGAGGTCGATATCCTATTTCAACTTAGGCTACTCCATGTCTGCATCCAACTGTTCAAGAGCTTGTTCTATCTCTTGAGAAAAGTGTTGCCCCTTTGAAGGCTCACCCTATTCACCTGATTCCAGTTGTTCAGAAGAATCAACTACTTGTATAGGCATTTCTTTGTCTTTATACACTTGATGAACACCCTGCTGAAGCTACTATTGTTGTGCTTCCTTCTCGTGTTGGTGTAGCTTTTGTTCTTTCCGAAGTTGCTCTCTCAGCTCATGCAACTCCTTCTCTGCTTCTCCCATTCTCTTCTTCTCCCTCTGCCTTCACGTGATATGCCTGTTGCACTGCTACCTCTTTGCCTGGATAGCCTTAGCTACTTGTTCTACAAGTAGATCTACTTGAAACTTGCAACTTTGTTCCTCCTCCATGCAGTCGACAATCTTTCTTTTCCCTTTTTCGCGTGCAGGTATGGCTGGCTCCACTATTTCTACTGCTCTTATCCATGATGTTGCTTCATGCTATTGTGCTAGACATTCTACGGTGACACCAACCTATTCATTAGGTCTCAAGGAATTGAAGAAATACATCCATGGGTCCTTCTTGGCCCAATGACATGCCCCATCCATCCAATTGAACTGAACTCTCATGCAATGATCCTTCACAATACAATGTGGGTCATACGGGTTGAAGCTTCGGATCTTGTATAACCCAATCCACAATGGAAGAGTGGCCCAAGGTGCCTTCTTGTTGCACAACATCCTAGCTATTAATCCTACTGAGATATGATAGGCTACTTCCTGCATGACAAGCACATCTAAAGAAAACTTTGGCAGAACATGTGGAGGCTTCTCTGCATTGAACACTCGGATGAACATGCCACCTGGTGAGGCATACCAATATGAAATGCCTAAAAATGCTTTCATTGCTTCTTATGACATGCAGGGTGGATCTTGTTTGAATATTAACCTCTACACTGGCATGACAAGATGGTCGGACAACCGTATGATCACTCCTTTGAATCTGCACTTGGAGAATGGCTTGAAATATGTGCTCACATTAGTCTCCGCTGGTGACGATGCGCACTCTAAGCTTGGGAACTCATGTTGGGCATAGACTGCATCTAGAATATAGGCGGACATGTAAATCTCTACATGCATGCCTTTGGGTGACTATCGAGCCTTCGTGACTTGCTCCTTCAGTTGATGAGCCAGTATGTCGAACCAGTTGCATGGTCTTCCTTCTCTAGCTAGTTGGTCCAGTGCGACCACCCAAATCTGAGGGAAGATCCCAATGCTCACTTGGTCACTCACTTGACATACGAATACAACCAAGTATTGGTATTCCTTCCTCAATATCTCCGTCTTATATATCTTATTAGGGGTCATCTTGAAACGAGCTGGCTCCTTTACCCAATCCTTCAGAATATCTCTAGAGTGGCCTCTATTGTTGGGCAAGTTGAATGGAGAGTTAATGATAGTCATAGGCTCGTCCATCTGATACATCCCATCGTAATATCGTGCCCAAAATTTTACAAGCTTCATCCTATGACATTGCTCAAGGTCATCCTCTCGGGGTCAATGTGAGAGACATTCTAGTGAATCATATCTGCACATGGGAACGCAGGGTATCTACATGCAATCAATTATAGGCAAGACTTATGAATGTTCATGTACACATGAAGGTCCTCAAGGTCTTCCCAAAAAGTACCTGCGAATGCTTCATATACCTCATGCCACTTCAGTTTGATGTCCTTGTTTAGATACAACTTCGTATCTTTCAGGATTAGCATGCTAGAGGACATTTGCTCCACCGATGTTCCAGCGGCAACACCATCTGTGTCCTGGGATCTTGTTCTCTTGGAAGCCATTATACAGATGAACACCTTAAATATTTGGAAACAAGAAGCATGCATGTTAAGAAATATGTCAATGAAAACAAAGAAAATCTGGTGAAGGACACAACACATACCTGGGGACCTAATGAGCAAGATTGCATAAATTTCACTGGGAGACTGAGCGACAAGCTACTAAAAATGCACAAAAAGAAGTTTGGACTAATTGGGAGGCTAGACTAGCTACCGGATCTGTAAAATGCGCAATCCAGTTGGGCAGTTGGTTGCTGGGACTGCGCAATGTGCGATTCCAGCTGGGAAAGACTGCTAGACAAGGGAGAGTTTTGTGCAAATGTTTGGACCAAGTAGCCACTCACCTCAAAAAATGTGCAATTCAGTCCAAGAGGCCAGTGCTGGGCTAGAATGCACAAACCTAGAGAGGAAGGTGAACCTTCCTTCTCCAGATTGCACAATGGAGCCTTGGTGAAGGCAGGAACCAGGCCAAGGTTGGCCCGACCGGCCGATGGGCTACTTAAAGCAAGTAATTCGATGAAATGCATGGCAACAATACGTGATAGTAGAAGTCCTAAACAGTGCATGCAAAACATTAATGGAAGATTGAGAAAACAGATCAACATGCATGTGGGTGAGGTTGTTCGCTGGTTGGGCGAACATCCATGCAAAATAGTTTCATGCATCTAACATCAGTGAGATAATAATGCAAATTGAAACAGAGCTAGAACAAGCTAGGATATATGTAAATGATAGCAGGTGTTCAAAGAAATAAAGCAAACAAAAAGCACACGAGTGAATACACAAAAAGCGACATAAATCCTGAAAAAGACAAGTTGAGGCCACTTACTCATGAATACATGAGAAGGATGTGTCGAAGAGACCTGGATGTGCTATGGGATGTTAAAGGTCCAATATTGATGTGAATGAATGAGCTCTGATGCGTGGAATAAATAAGTTTGGTCTCAAGACGTGCATGCCACAAATCTAGGAAAAAGCGACAATTGGAGGGAAACTTCTAAAACAACTATGCATGGAACCCCCAGCTGCCAAACATATCTCCCTGAATCATGGAATGCCTTTTGCATGTCGCCTCTTGCTGTTCCGAGAAGATCAATTCATTCATGCATGCAAGTCAATTTTCCTCCATCCCGGGTGGAACCAGTCAACCGGACTATCCATTCATGCTAGTGGTCAACTGCTTGGGAGAAGTGCACATTCCTGATTGTAAGTTGGGCTGATTTCCCAAGGGGATTGTGCAATTTCTGGGCAAAGCAGCTGACTGCTACCCAGATTTGTGCAAATCCTAGGTTGAATAGCCTGTTTATGGGAAAAATTGCACAAATCCTATTAGGAGGGTTGACTGGCAGGATTGCGCAATCCTAGAGCCCAGCAGGCTGTCATAGGGAATTGCATGATTCCTAGAGGGAGGGTTAGTTTCCCTCCAGGAATGCACAAATTTCACTGGGAAGCTACTTAGTTTGCAGCTAGACCAAGTCTGGGTAAGTATCTTGTGACGGGAATGGATCGACTGTGATCGACAAGCTACCTTTGCGCAAGGAAAAAACTGAAGCTTGAGCACTTGACAAAGAAAGACAAAGTGTTGTGTAAGGTTGGTAGAGGAGGCTACAAAACAGGCTAAGTCAAAATTTTGGAGCATGGTTGTAGCCGCTACAACACAACTTTGATCTACTCTTGAAATATTTTGTGCATATAACTATTACATGATAACAATTTTGAGATTTAATAGGAACATTCTATTCTTGTTCATTTGGATTTTTCCAATAATTTTTCTACTAGGTGACTTATTTATGATTCTGGACATGGAATCCTTAGAGCTATCATCATAAATAACCATTTTGACTAAACTATGCAATAGTGAATAAATTATGTTTAAGATTGGGTAAATAAAAGACATCACAAATATATTTATTTCAATTTTTCTTCGTTATGACAAAAATAACAACTTTCCCATGGCCTTGACCTGATAACCATATGCTAAAGTAATTTCAGATTGAACAAAGTTATCAATACTAGAAAATAAATTATTTTTACCTATCTTTTAATTATTGCAGCCAAAGTGTGACAAGAAAATATGCTTGTTTTGAGATTATTTAGTTATTTTAATTTATATGAACATTGACTCAAATGTACCATCCTTAGTGTTGCATACATTTTTTTTGGACTTGTTTAGATATAACTATTTCTTTCTTCTTTCATTCTCATAGTGTTCCCACTTGTTTCATTAATAGAATTGTACTTTAAAAAATTCTGTCCATCTTCTTCCTCTATCCCTCTTATTCTGAGATATTTTAGGCATTCTAATTGTTTTCACTATTATTCTATAGTTCTTCCTTATATTTCACTATTATCTCTGGATTTTTTACCTATACTTGTTTTTTCACTCCATCTACATAGACCAATGGATGCTTAACTATTAAAATAATGTTCTAAGGAATCCTCTTCTATGTTGACTCTTGATTCATGGGAAAAAAGTGATTACAACGATTTTTTTACGATAAATTTGGGAAAATATTTAGACTTATCCATAGGAATGACAACCATATCAAACTTCTAAGGTAGAATCCGAAGATATTTTTCTATAAATTTTCAATATTCGATCAACTCTCCATTAGGTCTTACTAGTTTCACAACCCTTATCACTCAATTCATGAAACAGTCAATGTTCTCTACCTCCTCCATGTTCAATATTTGGAACTCTCTCCTAAGGGTTTGAAATTTCATATTGTTTACTTTTTCATTACACTAATATGATAAATCCAAAATATTCAAAACATTATTTGTGTTAAATATTATCATTTTTTTGGGAAAAAATTAGTAATATACAAAACTCTATATCCAAAACATTTCATTTTTATACTTCGCCCTCATCTTTGCAAGTTACTTTTTGTGGACATTACGCATGGCTAAGAGAGTTATTTTATCTAGAATTTTGAAGCCATTTTCTACTACTTCCCAACGAATTTTTTGTATCTACAAGAAATTGTTCACTCTCTTAGATCATAACTCGTAGTTATACGTGTAGGTATGATTATAGAAACCCAACTCGTAGTTAAATGTGTATGTATGATTATAGAAACCGAACTCGTAGAAATTGTTCACTCTCTTAGATCATAACTTGTAGTTATACATGTAGGTATGATTATAGAAGCCCAAGTGTACAATGTGCATTACCACACAATTACCAGGAGGTCATTCATTATTATTAGCCCATATTAATAACCCACGGTTATCCATGAATAACATAATAATTTTTTTATTAGAAAAAAAAGTCATGTGTATCCATTTTCTTCGTATAAAAAGATATGAAAATTGAATCGAATGATTAACCAGATATAAGTTCCCATAATACTTTAAAAACCTTTGCATTTTATGAAATATTTATCAGTAATAAATCTTACACATCACTATGCAAGGGCTATCCTTCCTTTTCGAAAAAGAAAGGTAGCTTGATGTGGATCGATTTGTTAGAAACATGCATGGATATGGCTACAAATTTTTAGAGAACAACATATGAAAAAATTGGATTAGAGATGTTGTGGATATTCTCATGGATCCTTTTCGATGGCTCACAGATGTGGTGGATGTACTCATGGTTCTCTCTCAACAAAGAAAAATTTAATTTCTTTAGCAACAATGGCCATTTCCTCAATTGTTTGTGATATGGTTCGAACTTTCATGACATGAAACAAATCCTTTTACAATTCCTCATATACTAGATAGTGCATCAACAATTTTATCCTACTCTGACGTACATAAGAGGAAATGCCTCCCTTTAGAGGTAAGAAAAACTACTTTCTACCATTCTCATCTTCCTTTAGCAAAATATAGTGAAAAAATAAAAGGAAATGATAAATCTCCTTTATGAACATTAGGAAAATATTCAACAACTTTGAAAGTTGGGAATGGTTGCCCATGGGGATCTCAACAATTTTCTTACTAGGTGATAGCAACAACTCTCCTCACATAAAAAAAATCACAAAATATTTGACCTAAATTACAAACCCTTGAATATGTTTGCACTATCTCCACTTTCTCAAGAGTCCTAAGCATTCTTTGATACCATGTTAAGACTTAGAAGTGGATACAAGAATGAAACCAATTGGAAGCTCATTGGGTATTCTATGTTCTTCTCACTATTAAATATATTTTACAATAGATTGATGACTTTCTATAAATATCTATTATTGGATACTTTTATAAATGTATAAATATGAAAAAATATTTCAAAAATTATATGAATTAATAACTTTAAGAAGTATTTCTTTTAAATATTTCATATCAACAAGTAATTATTCAACTACCTCAATTAGTTCAAGAGATTACTTTAAAGAATTCTTAAACATAATTATTTGAAGAGTCATACATGTTTGTGAGAAAGCCCCCTAGGGATGGGGTTTGAAGCCTCAATAGTGAAGAACACACAATAAAATAGAGCTTCTCAAACAAGCATGCATAAAACTTTGAATTCACAAAGAAGGTATAAAGTACTAACTGTAGGTCCTATTCTTGATGAAGATCCCATAGGGTCAAAACCCTAACTCCTCCTTACAAGGTTGTAGATCTGTAAGATATATAATAAACCAAGTGTTGGTCACATAATTCAAATGAATATAATCATGTAAATCAAATTAATTCACAATTATATCCATTATACATTCACATTCATGAAAGATATAAAACATAAATTGGAAAGAAATATTAGTCTCTTTATTGAAAAGTGACAGGAAAAGTAATTATGATACAACCTAATCATTGTTGTTAGCACCGATGTAACGCTCCTCTGGAACCTTCCTAGATGGGTCACTAAAGACCTCCACTCCAATAGTACCAATGAGATGTGAGATAAGAATTTTTGGCATTGAAGAAAGGAAAGTAGGGTTTCCTAAAGACAGGGGAGATAATGGGATAAGATGACCTAATACGAGAAAAGTTTGGTAGAGTATGGATGACAAGTAGTAGGATACATGTATATTTTTAGGGGGGGAATTTCTCTCTTAGGAAAACTTAGGGGGTTTCAAATTTTGGTTTGGGGACTATTTTGTATCATAATTCAATATTATCAATAACCCTCAATTTATTTTATTAAAAAAATAGGTACAAAGCTTATCCTAACATTATTTCCAGGGAGAGAGAAAAAATTAAATCTAACCCATCAAATTCAGAGCTACAACCTTACATTCACATCACATTTCATGATTGGGTATTTATGATAGCTATTTCACCCTCCACATTTTGTGTAGATGAGTTTGTTGCTTTTATTCTCCCCAATTGCATGGTATTGGGATTAATTTGGAGAAAATTCCCCCCATTTTTTGGAACCAATGGTCACAAAATAACTATTTGTATTTATTTAAATATTGAAGAGTACTACTTCCTATTTACTTAAATGTTCAAGAGATTTCTTGGCAACCTTTCATCTACTTACTCATATCCATATCTAAATAAGGAGGCTTATTTTCAAAGATGTGGATTTTGAATTTCAAAGCCATGACTCAAAAGTCAAAGGTATCAGAAACTCCTCTTAATTTGTTTTTCATTTGTTCTACATTCCAATTCCTCTTTCATGTTGCTCTTTTCCTTATAATTTTTGTTTTGAAAAGTATCAAGTTTTTCTCTAATCCTCTCAAACTATAGTGACATTATAATATAAATTTATACTTTCCATTATTATAAATTTTTTGTATAATAATATTATAATAGGTATTAAATATAGTTTATTCTTTTATTTATTAGAAAACCAAGTAGCTGGGGCCCTCTTTTAGTTCATTGAAGCAACACCCCATGTTTTTTTTAAATTCTAAACTCTTCTACAACACATTCGTCTTCTCTATTGTTGGTTGGGCTTCATATGTAGTCTAGGCTAATTGAAGTTACTCAAACAGTAGGAATTATATCATATAACTAACTCATCCAAACATCTAAGGGGACTATAAATTTGAATATTTCATTTAGATAGCTATTCAAAATATAAACTAATCATGCTACTGTTTCTACCTAATACTCATTTTGAAAATTATTTTCTTTTAACATGTGCCTTGCCATATTCATGATGGTCTGATTTTTCCAATCTGTTACTCCATTTTTTCATGGATTGTACCTTGTTGTAAATTTCGTTTTTATACCTTCTTGAAATATGCCACAAAATACTTGGATTCATATTCATATCCTCCATTGGTATTAATACTTAATTTGATTGGCACTTCGTTTCTCTAAAATGGCTTTGAATTGTTTGAAATTTTGAAATGTGTCATATTGTATTTTTATGAGGAAGATCCATGTCATTCTTTAAAAATCATCAACAATGGTTAGAAAGTAAAAAAATTGCTCCTATTGAATGGGTCTACAATGGAGCAGGCATGACTATGCTTACTAGCCCAACTACAGTTTGGGCTCTATAGATGGTAGCATTTAGAAAATTGTTTCTTTAGTGTTCACAAGGATACAAATTTCACGTGTATTATGATGGATATATATAATAGTTATACCTTGTTCCATAGATCTTTTTTTTCTTTTTCTAGATTATTAAAAGCTAAATCATCATATCTAAGTTGTTATAACAAAGTTTCAATGGGAATTTCTTTGGAAATTTTTGTTTGTTGTTAAGTATGCAACTTGAAGTTCTTCATATTTTGTGACTAGTACTTCCCAATAGTCCAAATTATTTTAAATATCTTCTCTTAACTTCCCACACTGCATAATTTATGTTATTTAGTATGGGATACTATTTGTTCAGATTGCTTGTGGAAGCCATTACTAACTTCTATAAAAAATACCCCTTACTATGGATTATGGGGCTTGACTCTAATTTTTAACTCACTAAAACCCTAATGGAGTTCATAAAGCCTCAGTGCTAGCTACTCCAGAATAAAACAGTGGCTCTAATAAATACAAAGAAAGATTAGGACAATTATGGTTTCTCCCTTTAAGACGTTTTATGGGATTTTCGATGGTGGCTACATAAAAAAATCTCAACGTAAATAGATTTAGTGGAAATATCAACCTACGATTCTCTCTTCGGTTTCTTAATGCAAGGCCAGTTAGAGAAATACTAGTGCATGTGTTCCTCCCTATGAATCATAATGGGTGTGGCTTACTACCTTGGAAGCCCCTCTTGGGCTTCTTCTTTGCAAAACTTAGTGATTATGCCTATTTTCAAAACAATTTTTCAATGATTACAACAAAAATGGAGACCCCTTCAAAATGAATCAATGGTAGCTATTATGGTTTCACCATGGCACGGGGACTTCACTCAATGAACCTCTAACATAGCATGTGTTTTCGTGGCATACTAAACAATACCCTTAATTTGAGTACATATTGAAAAATACCTCTAAAAATCACTTTATTTAACCCCCTACCAATACTAACCCAATACACCTTTCCAATTTAAAAATCCCCTACTTTGACTAGATATTGTAGGTATTCATTTTTTCATAAAAATTTTTGGTACCCCTTTATATTTATATCCCTTTATTTTCATTAACAATTGTAAGTAGCTTCTACACCTAGAAAGAATAAGCTAAATACTAGGTAGCTGAAAACTTGAAAGTTTTAATAAAAAAGAGGAAGATATAAGTTGGTTGATTTACAAATACATATTGTGGAAAATTTGAGTGGAAAATACATAGATTTGAACTCTCAATTGCATCTATCTTCTATTGATTAGTGAAAAAGATACACTAAAACAATTAAAAAAAAAAAACCTCGATAACTAAAATAGTGGTGTGCCTTTCATCTTTCTTATAGAATAGGAAGACGAGAGAAAGTACAATGAATATGGACACATGAAAAATCCTATTTTGTTGGAATTTATCAAATATAACCCTAACAAGATCACCTAGTGCACCATACTTTCATGCTAAGAGTGCCAAGTGAGTGTGTCTCCATTAAAAAATGAACGAGAGCATGCAATCATGCATTGCTTCCTTGAGATATGTGTCCTCTAACTAATATGGGAATTTCTCATGCATAAATATTATAATTGACTAAGGATATACAACCTCTTAGTAAGAATATATCACGCATGATAAAAATAACAAAATAAAATCTCTAATAATAGAAAAACTCTATCCAAAATTGAAATTACTAAATTTGAAACATCTAAACTAGAATTAATTGAAGGGGTGACATGCGTGCCCTAGCATGCATGCACTCTCTTTCAAACAATATTCTATTTCACTATCTTCTATGGCATGCATGTGCCCTCTACCAATGAATAGTTTGTACCATTGTCTCCTTCACTTTCATTCAACCTATTCATCACTAATGTAAGGAAAGGGTGAAGGTGGCATATATGTTGTCTTCTCTACTACCCCATCATTGGGAGGATCACTAGCGTAGCAATAGGTAAAAAATATTAACGCACACATTATACATAGATTATAGAGGTATTAGTAATGTGATGCATGCATGCTCCAGAGAAAGACTGCTTGGGAGTGGGGGCGAAAGTAAAAATCAAGAGTATAAGCGGGAAGTGGGAGTGGAAGCAGGAGCAAGGAGTGACATTTTCAAAATATCCCAAGTTGGGAGCGATTTTGGAAGTGAATTTTATATAATATATATTTTTATACATTTTGATGCATATATGTCAACTGTAAAGCTTGTATAATGATAAATTTGTGATAAAAACATAAAAGCATGGATTAAACCATATAACATGATTCATCTAGTAGTTATAACCTTCATCAACCATAGGTTCACAAATTACAAGTTATCATTTATATAGCATGTAAGGGTGCATATAAACAAAATAACATCAAGTGAAATCCATCTCTTAACCGAAAATACATCAACAAAGAGGCTCTCGATAGCCTCTAGCATCCAAAAAAATCATGCTACAATAAATACCTGTAGATCATCAAAATCATTTCCTATCTTGGGATCTTTGTCATTAATATAACCCTCTAAGCATTAACATAAGATAACAAAAAGTGTAGCATGTTAAGTCAAGATTTCATTTGAGTGACAGGTGCATTTTTAGTAGGGTCATGATAGAGGAGTTTGACCACGAATGTCACTATCATCAAGGCACATATAGGGCTTGGTTCTCTTAATTTAATATGAGTTCCATACGCTAGTACATGAAAAAATCCAATGGAGACAATGTGATCACCCCAATCTTGAAATTCTGAAAACCTTTAAGTTTGCTAGATTCTAAGTGATATCTAAAATTCTAATTTCTCTATATGAAATATTATGAGGTTAGAATCACTATCAAACATCCTCAGTCATTTCATGTTAATGGTAATTCTAATTTCAAACATTAACATGAATTTCATGTCGATACTAGGGCCATAGGTGTGAATATTAGGCTATTGTGGACCAAATATTACCATAGCTTTTTCTTTCTCCCTCCCACAATAGTCTTGAACCTCTATTTCTCCAGCCCACTTGTTTTTTGCCTCGGCGTGACCAATGTGATGTATAAACAATACCTTATAATATACATATTTCTATACAACATATAAAAGCCCTTCACCCTCTTATTATATTCTCAATATATTATTTTATTTTTTCCTCGTTTTTTATCCCCCAATATGAACGCACGTGATATGGTATTGAATTTTGATTGAATCGCTCGTGCACCATGGGCTAAAAATATCTACCGATTAACTCTAGAAAAACATAAAAACATGAAATCCTGTTTGAGAGGTTCTCTTCAACTTTATGGATCGAGCTACAATGTTGAAATTTAAGAGGAAGAGTGAAAAATCACATTAAAGCATAGAGTTGCCAAGATTGAAAAAGAAATGGAGCTCGAGATATCTTCTCAGTAATAAAAAAGTACTTGTTTGATTCAATCTAACACTTTGTTTGATATGGTCTAAATCATTATTTCCATCTTGTACTTCTACATTGAATGCACTACACTACCACAACTATTGACTATGCAAACTAGCTAACTAGTCAACAATTGCATTCAATAATTATAGCAATAAGATATTTTTGTTAAACTTCACTAAAAATGAGTTTAATAAAACTTTAGAGTTCTAGTTGTTTAACCATTGATGTCCTAATAATTTGCATCCATTTCTTAGAATTAGGAAGTATAATTTAAATGATGTTAGAACCATGAAATTTATCTATATCTCATAATACAAAGATTGTTTAGCAAATAATGTGGACTAATTGTCAATAAAGATGAAATCACAAAATGAAATATGTCCTCAACAACCCCATAATGACAACATAGATAATGGAACAAACATCCAATGGAAGCATATTGAAATATCCCCTACACAACTAGTTAGGATTTATAACATAAGTGTATATGGCATATATTGCAAAGATACAACATTATATTTAGTTTGATAAGCTATGTTTCACTTAAATGTAAGGCATAGTTCCTTTCACTCAAGAATAGACTAAATGTACTATGAAATGTTATGAATATTTTTTTTGGAATACAAGGTGAATGATCATATGCATCTCTTCAAATTGTTGATTTAACCATTGTACATTTCAGAATCAATCACGTAGACTAGCTTCCACATTGGGAACATGTGACTAACCACCAACTCACGATAACCGTGAGGGTTTGGAAACTTATTAATGCATGTGGGTTTCAGTGTAATGGAAAACACCAACATGGTATTAGAGCCTTTATCCACATTTAATTACTTTGAGTAATGTCATAGGGTGGGTGTTAAAGTACTTTGACACCCCTAGGAATCAATCATGTTGCCTAAATTCCATGTTGGGCACCTAGGACTAACTGTCCACACAAACTATAATAAATAAATTAGTACATAAAATGGAAAAAGGTCTTGGCGTAATGACTTTTTGGCTTGTTATTGTTTTGTTGACTTGGGCCATTAGCATTCAAGTTGTTAAAATAACTCACCTGTGATAGGACATACCAACTTTTAATATGGTTGGATTTCTTTTTACAAAAGATGTTTAGAACATTTTTTTAATTTATTTTGGATTTGACCCAGGTGGATTTGAATATTCAATCTCATGGTTTACATAATACTTCATAACATGACTATTGTTAATTGCACTACCCCGTAGGCAAAAATGTTCAAAACATCTTCATAAAAAAGTTAGTTAAAAAAAATTAAAATTAAATATTATCTCACCAATTCGTAACACATCTCAATATTTTGTACTTAACATCTTACTTCCACAAAAGAATTTCCTTAACAATAAACTTATCATTAACTCTTACTTCCACATAAGGATTTCCTTAACAATAAACTTATCATTAACTCTTCTAACAGTTTGTTTGTGGGATGTGCTTTTATACACTTATATTTATGTAAGTCACATATCATTGGGTATGATGTAACTACACATTTAATCACTACAGTTCCATTAATAATTTTAATTTTAAAATATATTATTAAATTGATATATATAATGATTAATTTATATTAGAAAAAGAAGAATGAGAGGTTTAGATTTATAAATGTTCCTCTAATGGTTATTTTAAGTGAGCACCCTCACGTTTATCGAGATATCTCTTTCCTAAAAGACTGGTATTAGAGTGATACCCTCAACTAGATGGTTATCTCCGTTTTTAGTATGGTTATCTTGTTAAATCTATTGTATTTGTTGTACTTCGTACGGAAATCGAGTAAGTTGAAAAAAAATGCACTCTAAAATTCCTTTCCATGGCTTTTAAGTGGGTGACCTTCTAAATATTTCTGTTGGTGGTTAAATTAGTCTTGAATCTGGGCAGCATTTTATAACTCAACTTGGTCTGGAATGATCTGAATGCTATTAGACAACACACAAGAAAAACTAGCTTTAGGAGCATCTAGAGGCATCTTGGATCAAATTTGAAATCGGATCTTCCCTTTTCCTGGTAGGAGTTGAAGGCTAGTTAGAATTAAGATACCCATGTCATGTGGGTCGGTGCCGTACTACTGTGTAGGCTGTCTGCCATGAACTGGTGGGTTCGCGGTCCGACGAACAATTGAAAGGAAAAAGACTCCGTGTGGAAGGAGACATATTGGAGATATTGTCAAAGTAAATCGAGTGGAAGCGGTCGTCCGGAGGAAACAAAACCAAAGTAGAGGAGTTGATATTGAAGTATTAGAGTGATGCCGATCAAAGTACAAAAAATCAATGATATGGCCGGGTATATTATAAATTTTCACTAGTGCAGTTCGACGACAATAATTGTTTTGAATAATGTATTTTGCATAAGTATAATGCAAAATGCAAAGCCGGCGAGCTCTGTTGTCGGCCGCCGTCATCTCTTCAAATTGTTGATTTAACCATTGTACATTTCGGAATCAATCACGTAGACTAGCTTCCACATTGGGAACACGTGACTAGCCACCAACTCACGATAACGGTGAGGATTTGGATATTTATTAATGCATGTGGGTTTCAGTGTAATGAAAAACACCAACATGGTATTAGAGCCTTGGACGGTATTACAGCCTTTGTCGACGTTTAACTTTTTAGTAATGTCAAAGGATGGGTGTTGAAGTAACTTCGACACCTATAGGAATTAATCATGTTGCCTAAATTCGTGTTGAAGTAACTTCGACACCCTTAGGAATCAATCATGTTGCCTAAATTCGTGTTGAAGTAACCTCGACACCCCTAGGAATCAATCATGTTGCCTAAATTCCATGTTGGGCACCTAGGACTAACTGTCCACACAAACTATAATAAATAAATTAATACATAAAATGGAAAAAGGTCTTGGCTTAATGGCTTTTTAATCAATCATGTTGCCTAAATTCGTGTTGAAGTAACTTCGACACCCTTAGGAATCAATCATGTTGCCTAAATTCGTGTTGAAGTAACCTCGACACCCCTAGGAATCAATCATGTTGCCTAAATTCCATGTTGGGCACCTAGGACTAACTGTCCACACAAACTATAATAAATAAATTAATACATAAAATGGAAAAAGGTCTTGGCTTAATGGCTTTTTGGCTTGTTATTGTTTTATTGACTTGGGCCATTAGCATTCAAGTTGTTAAAATAACTCATTTGTGATAGGACATACCAACTTTTAATATGGTTGGATTTCTTTTTACAGAAGATGTTTAGGAATTTTTTTTTATTGTGGGTTTGACCTAAGTGGATTTGAAAATTCAATCTCATGATTTACATAATACTTCATAACATGACTATGATTAATTGCACTACCCCGTAGACAAAAATTTTCAAAATATCTTCATAAAAAAATTAGTTAAAAAATCTAAAATTAAATATTATCTCACCAATTCGTAACACATCTAAATATTTTGTGCTTAACATCTTACTTCCACAGAAGAATTTCCTTAACAATAAACTTATCATTCAATCTTACTTCCACATAAGGATTTCCTTAACAATAAACTCATCATTAACTCTTCAACCGTTTGTTTGTGGGATGTGCTTTCTATCATTAACTCTTCAACAATTTGTTTGTGGGATGTGCTTTTATAAGTGGGATGTGCTTTTATACACTTATATTTATGTAAGTCACATATCATTTGGTATGATGCAACCACACATTTAATCACTATCATTCCATTAATAATTTTAATTTTAAAATATAATTATTAAATTTATATTAGAAAAAGAAGAATGAGAGGTTTAGTTTTATAAATGTTCTGCTAATCGATATTTTAGGTGAGCACCTTCACGTTTATCGAGACATCTCTTTCCTAAAAGACTGGTATTACAGTGATAGCCTCAACTAGATGGTTATCTCTGTCTTTAGTATGGTTATCTTAGCTGAATCTATTGTATTTATTGTACTTCGTACGGAAATCGAGTAAGTTGAAAAAAAAATGCACTCAAAAATTCCTTTCCATGGTTTTTAAGTTGGTGACCTTCTAAATATTTCTTTTGGTGGTTAAATTAGTCTTGAATCTGGGTAACATTTTATAAGTCAACTTGGTCTGGAATGATCTGAATGCTATTAGACAACACACAAGAAAAACTAGCTTGAGGAGCATCTAGAGGCATCTTGGATCAAATTTGAAATTGGATCTTCCCTTTTCCTTGGTAGCAGTTGAAGGCTAGTTAGAATTAAGATACCCATGTCATGTGGGTCGATGTCGTACTACTGTGTAGGTTGTCTGCAATGAACTGGTGGATTTGCGGTCCGATGAACAATTGAAAGGAAAAAGACTCCCTGTGGAAGGAGAAATATTGGAGATATTGTCAAAGTAAATCGAGTGGAAGTGGTCGTGCGGACGAAACAAAACCAAAGTAGAGGAGTTGATATTAAAGTATTAGAGTGATGTGGATCAAAGTACAGAAAATCAATGATATGACTGGGTATATTATAAATTTTCACTAGTGCAGTTCGATGACAATAATTGTAGAATTGAGGTTTCTGTGATCCATTAATTTTATAAGAAGAGCTTCGGCGAAAAAGACCATTGTCGACGCGTTTCGAACCAACTAGTGTGGTTCATCGTCAGGACAAGTTGAAGAAACAAATCTAGCCTAGCATGTTAAATAGACTGTGCAGAGACTCCAACGGCTACCTAACGGATAATTAACGGCTATTTTGAACCTTAAGTCAAGGTCAAAATTATATTAACAAATTAAATATTATTTTTACTTTAATAATCCTATTAATAATATATTACTCTAAAATAAGTAAACTTAGGTACCAATTGTACATAAGAGAATACCTTGAAAATTCT
>APFE030708405.1:173651-186838 GCA_000404065.3 Pinus taeda
TATATGCGCACAACAATTATAATGATAAACTTATAATCCACCCGCGGCTATGTGATCCATGACAATATATGGATATGCGCACAGCAATTACAATGGAAAACTTATAATTTACCCGCAGCTATATATAATCCATGCAATATATGGATATGCGCATAGTAAGTTAAAGAAACAAGATTACTCCACGAACCACACAGTCATGAGACTTATGGCCAGTGCGCGCAGCCCAACAGTTTATACGCACAGATCCTAAGTTGACAAAGGAATTCACAGGACAGTTATAAAATCGATTCAAATCAATTAATTAAGAATTCCGGTGTCCATACAAACAAGGCACAGCAATTTATATGCAGTTTAATTGTTATGTTATACAACTATACACAGCCTTTAATCGCCTGAAAATTACACAATCCAATCTTAATATCCCAATACACAGAACAACATGTGTACTAATTTAAAAGCCTTTTCTTTTTTAAATCGTGGAGTTGGCGGATTCTATTCAACAAATTCAATACTTCTCCCATACAATATTTTACCTAACTCTGTTGTCATCACATGAGAGAAAGTTCTTCATCAAAGTCTTAATCTCGCCCTTCTGACTCCTTGGCGGCCAAGTCACTATCTTTCCTTTTTCCTATCAATAGCTGCCTTATTACAAAAGTAGCCATACATAGCAAATTAGAGCTTTTTCTTTGTTTTTTTAACAACTAATCTAGCACGCTTTATGCTAAGCCTATCTAGAAAATATGGCATGCTTTTATTCCTTATCTAGTTCCTAATTTTAACTAAAAAGACATAGAAACAGCAGGCAAAGGATCCCACTCCTTACCTGTAGATTTTTTTTTATTTTGTGGAATAAATCAGAAGATTTTTCCCTCCGAGTCAGATGCTCCTGCATCATAGTAGCAGCAACCAAGACATCCAAAGAAGCATGGAAAACTCTCAAGACAGCCTATCAAGGCATGGAGAAAGTGAAGACAACAAAACTACAGTTGCTAAGGAGAGATTTTGAGAATCTATGCATGAAGGAGTTAGACAATATTGACTCATTCTTCACACATGTGATTGGTTTGGTCACACAGATAAGGTCTCATGGAGAGATTCTTGAAGAAAGGAGAATTGTAGAGAAACTATTGAGAGTCCTACCCTAAAAGTTTGATGTGATTGTCACCACCATAGAAGAGACAAAGGATCTCACAAATTTCTCAGTTGATGAACCACATGCATCACTGATAACACATTAGCAGAGATTGAGTAGAAATTAAAACTCATCTCTAGAGCAAGCCTTTAAGACCCATATGTCCTTTGGAAGAGGAAGAGGTCAAGGCAGAGGAAACAAGAGAGGAAGGGGCAGAAGCCAAAATAGAGGTGGAAGAAATAGTCCAGCAAATACTCAAGGAAGAGGCAGCAATCCAAATCAGAACCAAGGCCAAGGCAGTAGTCAACAAAGTAGACAACATCATGCTTAAGGACAAAGGTATGAAAAATCCAATGTCCAATGTTATTATTGTAAAAAATATGGGCATTATGCAAATGAATGTAGGAAGAAGCAGCATGATATGAATAATAGATCTAGTGCAAATCTCACTAGAGAAAATATCAACCAAGATAATGTGTTGTTAGCTTCTAATATGGTTGAAACAAAGAGTGATGATATACGGTTTCTAGACTTCGGTTGTAGTAACCATATGATAGTAAACATAGCCTTGTTTTCTAAGTTAGATCAAAGTGTGAAGTCACAAGTCACACTAAGCACTGATAGTAAAGTTTCTGTTATGGGAAAAGGAGAAGTAAAAATATTTACAAAGAAAGGTGAAAAGAAAACCATAGCAGATGTCTATTATGTTCCTGAAATGAAATGTAACATCTTAAGTATTGGACAACTTTTTCAAAAGGGTTACAATGTTTTCTTTGAAAATGATGTATGCACCATTATGGATAGAAAACTGAGCAAACTATGTATTGTTGAAGTGAAAATGACAAGGAACAGGATGTTCCCTCTTAGGATAAAGCAGTTTTGAAGATGGGGTAGAAATTGCAGCAGTTACACAAGAGGCTTTCCAAAGCGAACCAAAGGATGAAAATTGGTTGTGGCACTTGAGATTTGGACATCTCAACTTTGGAGGTCTTAACTTGTTGCATAGAAAAGGAATGGTAAGAGGATTACCATTGATAGAGAAACCGGATAGCCTTTGTGAAGGTTGTATCTTGGGGAAACAACACAGAGAAAGTTTTCCACCAGGGAAAAGCATAAGGGAAAAAGCACCCTTAGAGATTGTCCACTCAAAGTTATGTGGACCGATGCAAACTCCATCACTAGCAGGCAGCCAATATATTTTAACATTCATTGATGATTTTACTAGAAAAACTTGGGTATATTTTTTGAAGAACAAAAGTGAAATGTTTGAAAATTTTCAAAATTTCAAAGCACTTATAGAAAACCAAAGCGGGCTGCATATCAAAGTTCTAAGAACTGATAGAGGAGGTGAGTATATCTCTAAAGAATTTCTACATTTCTGTAGAGAAAATGGAATTCATCAGCAATTTACCACAAGGTACACTCCACAACGAAATGGTGTTGCCGAAAGGAAGAATAGAACAATCATGGATATGGCAAGGAGTATGTTAAAGGTAAAGCATTTGCCAAATGATTATTGGGTTGAAGTTGTACACTGTGCATCGTACATTTTGAATAGGTGTCCTACGAAAGCAGTCATGAACAGAGTGCCGGAAGAAGCATGGAGTGGGAGAAAGCAAGAAGTCACCCACATGAATGTTTTTGGATGTGTGGCTTATGTACACATTCCAGATCAGCTAAGGAAGAAGTTGGACAGCAAAGGGGAGAAATGTATTTTCATTGGATACAGTGAGCAATCCAAAGCTTACAGGTTGTATAACTCATCCACCAAGAAATTTTTTGTAAGCAGAGATGTTCAGTTCATTGAAGAGGAAGCTTGGGATGGAAGCATAGAGAAAACAATGAATGTTAAAAGCTCATTGTCACATGATGAAGATGATGAGGAGATGGCTGAAATACATCTCCAAACAGGAGCGTCAACACAAGGGCAGTTAGCGACACCCTTGAAGAGAAATTAAAGTGCTTCTCCAAGCACATCATAAGAAGGAAATTCAAGTGCTTATTCAAGCATTTGTACACCAAATGAAAGAGGTAAGAAGTTCAGAAATTTAAGTGACATTTAATACGAAGGTATAAATTCTTTGTTTGCATTATATTGTCATGTTGATGACCTTATTCATTTCGAAGATGTAATTAAGGATAAGAAATGGATAGAAGCTATGGATGAGGAGATCAATGCCATAGAAAGAAACAAGGCAAGGGATCTAGTTGAACTACCAAAAGGAAAGGAAGTCATTGGAGTTAAATGGGTTTACAAGACCAAGAGTAATGCTGAAGGCAAAATAGAAAGACACAAGGCAAGACTTGTTGTCAAAGGATATAAGCAACAGTATGGGAGAGACTATGAGGAAACTTTCGTACTGGTTGCTAGAATGGAAACCGTGAGAGCAGTGTTGTCCATAGCAGCACAAAACAAGTGGAAAGTTTACCAAATGGACATGAAGTCAACATTCCTAAATGGAGTGTTAATAGAAGAGGTTTACATTGAACAACCTCTAGGGTATGAAAAGAAAGGTAGATTGAAGAAAGCTCTTTATGGGCTAAAGCAAGCGCCAAGAGCATGGTACAGTGGAATAGATTCCTATCTATTGAAAAATGGATTTGAAAAGTGTGGGGGAGGACCCACCCTCTACATCAAAGAAAATGATGGTAAAATACTGATTGTTGTGTTATATGTTGATGATGTTATTTTCACAGGTAATGATGATTATCTTATTGAAAATTTCAAAACAATCATGAAAGAAGAATTTGAAATGATTGACATGAGTTTTCTGAGATACTTCTTAGAAATAAAAGTAGGACAAAGTGAAAATGAAATTTTTATCTCACAAGAGAAATATGGAAATGAAGTGTTGAAAAGATTTAATATGCAGGAGAGCAAGGCAACAATCACTTCCACAGTGATGGGATTAAAACTCAGCAAAGAGGACAACAACAAGGATTTTGATTCTAGTTTGTATAAGAGCATAGTTGGCAGCCTTATGTATTTGATTGCAACTAGGCCGAATATAATGCATGTTGTTAGTTTAATTTCCAGATTCATGGAGAGACCAAAAGAAGCACATTGGCAGGCAGCAAAAAGGATTCTGAGGTATGTTAAAGGTACAAAAGGTTTGGCATTTTATATACTACTTCAGAATGTTTAGATTTAATTAGATACACTGATAGTGATTGGGCTAGAACTGTAGATGATCGGAAAAGCACATCCGGTTATGTTTTTCACATGGGTTTAGGAGCTATTTCATGGGCTTTAACAACAACAGCCTATTGTAGTGTTGTCTATAGCAGAGACAGAATATGTGGCAGCTACAGCAGCAGCATGTCAAACAGTTTGGATGAGAAGGATGTTGAAGAGTTTATGCCAAGAGCAGGCAAAAGGAACTGTGAATTTTTGTGGCAATAGCTCAACTATTGCATTATCCAAGAATTTATTGTTTCATAAGAGAATGAAACACATAGACACAAAGTTTCATTACATCAGAGAATTGGTAAGCAATGGAGAAATTGTCTTAAAACATTGCAGGATTCAGGAGCAGGTTGCAGACATTCTGAGCAAACCATTGGGGCAGAAAAGTTTTAAATTTTTGAGGAAATGTCTGGGTATGACTGATAACCTAGTAGTTGAAATTAAAGGGGAGTGTTGAAATATTAATAATTCCAATTGCGCGCATTTAATTCCAGAAAACCAGCGAGTTTTTTTATCGCACTGTCTTTTCACGTATAGTGGTATTCCATGGAGGGGCTCTGATCACACCGATCAGCTGACGCATGTCTTCAGTTGACTTTCCAAAACCACCCATTCCCCAGCTGGTAAAGTTCAGCAAGGAAGGGCAAGATCAGGTTGGTAGCTCATGGTACTTCACCGCTGATTGTCCCAAAAGATTTTTCCGTGTGATAGAGTAGCAGCTCCAACCAGAGGTGAAGGACAAAAAATTTAATTTACTGCCATGAAAGTAATAAATGAATTTATTATGGTCGTAGATTTTGGTAAAGTCCTTAACTTTATTTTATTTTGTACACGACATGTAATATTATATGTTTTTTTATAGATGTTTGTTAAAAAACAATGGTAATGTTTTTATCATTGCATATGAAGTGTAATGTAAGTGAGGCAGCGCGTGAGAGGATATACACACAACAATGTGAGGTAATTTTTTTTTTTTGTTCAATATAATGTAATGAAAGTGGAGGCGCGCGATTAAAAAAAGGGGAAGAACACACAAAGTGCGAATGACTGTACGGAATTTTTTTTGGTTGAAATGTATGTAGGTATATGCAAAGAAGTTTTACACACACAGCGGTGTAATTTTGTGCAAGAAGAAACATAGTATTTTTTTGTGGAAGTTCTTGGTAAATCCTTCTCAGAGAGAGGAAGAAATATGTAACAGGCAGTTTATTAATGAATAGAAAGTTTTAATGTGTGTTGCTCAAACTCTGTTTCCGGATAAATTTTTTTTGCTTCCCTGTCTTAAAATCCTGTGCAAAAAAAGTATCATTCTCTGTTCAGTACATTTTCATACCCTGAAAGAAAATTTTCCATATTGAATCCTCGCAATGTCGAATAATTTCTTTCAATTTCTTTGTTAAATAATTTTCATTTAATCTAGTTCGCGAGGTTAGGACTTCATCGTGACGAAATTTAGAAAACGAGAAATAATGGAAGGAAAGTAAACGCGATGTAATATCTTAGCATTGTAACTGAATGGATGGCAAGAATCTGGTAATTAAGAAATCCATCGCAATATGTGCGGCGTGCCATACCCAATGTCAAGTTGTATTATTTTATGGTTTTCTTATGGCCATTCCATCGTGCTATCGTTGAAATTTATTAAATAATTCCACTTTGAATGACTGTTTTGCGGACTGGAAATTAGATCTAAGATATAAATACGATGGCAAGGCCTAAGAATTTCACCACTCGAATTCTCCTCTATTTCCGTGTACCTGTTTCAAAGAGGTGTGTAGTCTCTTATCTTCTCTTATGTTCGTCACAGTATTGTATTAGTGTGTACTTTGATTTTATTGTGACAATCACAAAAGTTGACTTAAATTACTTGAACGATGAAGAGCTCTGCTATTCAAGGAGTAGTCTAACGAGCGGAGGAATTGCCCGGTTTCCGTTCTCGCTCGGAAAAGCCTCCGGCTCCGGCCGGCAATCCTCCGCCCCCGACACCCTCTGCATCCCAGCTACGATGAGGTGGATGTGACATTCCCATGTATGATGGTCATACATGGTATGGTAAAGATTATCGACTTTTTTGATTTCCCGGTAAAGCCTTTTTCCCTGCAACAGTCGTTTGCATCTCCCAGAGGTCTGACGGACCAAGAGCCACCGCCACTGCCCTGGCGGGACGACTCAATTAATCCATTAAATGAAACCTAGGCACACTCTATTTCAAATTTGGAATTTGAGCGCGCCCAACAAAGCATTGTTTCAAATTTGAAGAACGCGCTTAACAAAGCATTGCATGAGTGCCCATGCCGGGGAGGTTAGCTCCTTGGTGTGTTTCTTATGGGCCTTGCTAGTCGATTACGCCTTAGATTTTTAAAATTCATTTTTGTCTAAATGTATACTGAATTTCCGCAATACCATAGCTATTCTGTTGCTGCTGGTTTTGATTGAGGGTCTAAATGTTGTTGTTGCATTGATCGATCGCTGGTTTTGACATAGAGCTGTAATTTCCTGGAAGAACACTTTCGCAATAGGTTCGCCTGTGACACCAACCAGTTTTTTCCATTACTGTTTGGTGGATCCACCAAGGAATGGCAATTATCTGATTGAAAAAATAATAATGGGAAGCCTACAATAACAGTGTCCAGCAGGAAGATGGTACTGGTGCACCGTGGAGCCGACGTGTTGTGTGCTCGATTATCTTCTGCATAGAACTTATCTTGGTCGCTGGAGGCAACGATGAACATGGAAACACTCTGGCTATTGCAGCAGTTTACAACGTGGAAAGAGACACATGGAAAATATTGCATGAGTCAAAACCGCGAAGGATCTAGAGTTTTCATGGAGAGAAAATTTATGACCATAGTTACCAAGTTCAGCCGTATCGGCAAAAAAATTTCGGAAATTCTCTGATTCGGTTCGGTACAGCGAATAATTCGTCATTTTCCAATTCGATACGGTCAGCGTTGCATGATTTTGGTTTAAGCTTTCTATCGGCTTATGGCGAGCGTCCACCGTGCTGCGAGTTGACAAACAGTGTGGTAGTAGAATGATAAAATTGAACCTCAGCATGGTGTCCACATTCCAACGCAACTCCGCCACCAAATTTTCCTGGTGTCCACCGTGCAGCACAACTCTTCCACCAAATTTGCCATTCGCTGTATTTGCCTTTCATTCGTTCCGATTAAGCCCTTAACCGTTCATGCTTCCTCACACGATGGTTGAGAAGCTCCGACTCTGTAATCACGGATAGGAATGCTCACAAATCGCTACAGAATAAAATAAAAAAGGAAGTAAATCCGCTTTTTTCAGTTACATTTTATAAAAATAACGCAGCTCTGAAAATTGAAATAATGCACCGATCCTTTAGTTTTAATGTTAATATTTTTTTGTTTCTATAGTAAACGTAATTTTTTTAGTTTTTATAATTTTTTTATCCGGGTTGGTTTTTATAGGAGGATTAATCAAAAAATTGAAAAAAAAATAATAAAATAAAAAACAATAATTATATATTATTAAAAAGAAAGATAATTTCTATCACATTTTTCTATAAAATGGTAAATAGAAGTGAGTTAGTAACTTCTATATAATTGCAATTAAAAAAATATTTCTATCTTAACAAAAACTATAAGATAATGAATTGGTATTTCTTTTATGAAAAAACAAAAAAAAAACTAATTTCTACATTTGAAAAAATTATAAATTGAGAAATGTCAGTATTAAATGGATAACTAGTTAGTAATTTCCATAGCTACCAAATTTGTCCATATCCAAAAAAAATACGGAAATTCAGGAATCTGATTCGTACATCGAATAATTCGATGAAAATTCGATTCGGTTCATGTAGCTTCATTTAGATTTGGAAAATTGGATTCGGTTCATGTAGCTTCATTTAGATTTGGTTTACGTGGTTTTATAGTTTTTAGTTTATCTCAAGGATTTATTAATTTATGTCTCTGAGAATTTAAAATAGTACAAAATAGATAGCTGCGGGATTAGCCGCAGGAAATAGAAAGATTGCAAGATTGAGAAAAGAGTTGTAAATTTCAGTGTGGTTTCAAAAAGTTTAAAAAATTGAGAAAACGAAATAAGGAAAGAAATAATTTGAGCAAAATTTTGAAAATAAAATGGAAAGGTTATCTGATTGAGAAAATTTCTAGTTTTAAATTTTAGTGTTGTGTTAAAAAAGTTAAAAAGCTGAGATAATAGAAAATGAAATAATTTGAGAAAATCTTGAAAAATAAGTGAAGAGTAAATTTTATAATAATTAATTGTTTTTAAAATATTATAATAGTTTGAATATTTCAATTTAAGTACCATATTATTTAAAGTTTTTAGATTGAAATTTTGAAATTAAAGATGTTAGTTTTGAGTTTTTTTGATATTATTTTTTTTAAATAATATTATTATTAAAAAAGAATTTTTAGATCGAATTTGTGAAAGTTCATGCCGTTTGATTATTTTTAAAAACGGAGATAGATTTTGGATTTAAGACAAGTGTGGTTGTAGTTTTGGTAGGTAAAGAGTAATTTTAAAATTGTTTATATTGATTAAAATTATTAAAAATTATTTAAATTTCAAAATGAAAGGGAAGAAAATGACAAGACATTCTTATTATAAGAAAAATAGTATGCATATATTTAAAAGCTTAAGATATATACTCTATTTTTTTCCAAATTGAAATTTTTCCATCCAAATTTTTATTGTATCGTATAGAATTCCAATCTGAATGCGAATTCGAACTTGGTAGCTAAAGTAATAAATGGAACCAACAAGGATTTACATCGTCCAGCATACACAAGTGCGGACGTCTTTGATGCGGAGACTGGTACTTGAAACACGTTGGAAGATGTGAGATTTCAGATATACCTATAGGATGTTGTGAGAAATTTTTCTCGACAGGTGGGAATTTGTACGCGATCGATAAGGAACAAGTGAAAAAATATGATGCTCATAAAAACCTTTTGACGTCTATTGCTTTCGTTGAGGGACATTTTTCCATTATCACGTCTGTTGCAGCGTGGCCAGATCAGATTTTTGTGAGTGGTATTAATGGTGATCCGATCTCTTGTTTATTTCAATCATCAACTGGGCAGTAGATTGCAAGGCTTTGCTAGTTGCCGCAACATTGGAGATTTGATGATTCTCTCATTAAATTATTTTATTTTTAGCATCTTCAAAATTTTTAATGCAGCTCATAGTTCAGTTATTCTGCTTCAGAAAAGAATCATGCCTGGATGTATAAAATTTATTGTTTCTGATGTGTAGTCCCGGCTTAGCATTTTCCAACTCAAACACATTATGTTCTGTTAAGTGGTTTGTTTTAGTATAGTTGAAAAATATAGTACAGCCCTCCCCCCTGGCTATATAGCCATGTCCTCCTCTAGGTGTACTGGTTTTTTCGGCCCTGTGCCCCTGGGGCAGGGCATTCGGCTCCTCTCTGATGTCTATGCCGTTTCTCTGCAATAGTTCGTTTTCCGCCCATCTCGGTCTTTTTCCCTGGCCTGTTGCATTTTCTCTTGGTCGTCGCTACACCGGGTATGTACACGCTATTTCGTCTATGGTTTTTATATATTATGATTTAGATTATATGGCTCTGTCATGCTACACACTTCCTGCATTATAGCTACTGTCTGGTATTATATGTATGTTTATGAAAACTCTGTTTTCGCATTCTCCATGATATACTTGGTTATTCCTTACGTATGGTGGATTTCACTATGGAATAATGGTTTTATCTATGCTATGCGTCTCCTCTCGGCCATGATTTCCTTTTACTTATGCACTGTTTGTATATATATATGCTGGTATTTCATCTGTTTTTGGATATGATGAGGGGATTTTTTAAGATCCTGCGAGGCTATATATGGTTCTATAAACCCTGTAGTGACCTTCGTTTTCGCATTGGCTCATGGTGGTGCGTCTTTACATGCTACTGTTGCTGTTGTAAGATCTGCCAGGAGTCTGTATCCTCATAGGTGCCCACCATGGATACATTTTCTCCTATGTCTCCTTTCGTCTTCTGCACATTTTTCCGTCCTAACACCGCCCGGCATATTTTTCCGTCTGCCGTTATTTTCTCCCGGTCTCTCTCCGTCTGGCCTCATCTATGCATCCATTTATGACCTGACTGCATTGGGATCATCTTGGATTTCTTTCCCAGGTCCTCTGGGAATGTGTGGATTTTATTTGGGCATATTCTCCCTTTGTCGGAGATCGCCGGCGCTGCTTTTTCATCGTTTTCCACATCTCCATTATTTCATGACCCTCTTTTTGTACATCAGCTTCCTTTTTCTGTCCTACTTCTGAGATTCTCTCTTCCCCAGGCTTCTATTTGCTGACTTTCTCCTTCGAAAGTACAGCCCTGGGGATTATCTCATCCAGGTATCATATACGTCGTCACTATTCGCTCTTGTCAATCTCACATCTGCTGTCCACTTGGCACCCTATACATCACAACTGATCTGTCACTTTTTCCCGCCTCATGGACTCGGCGTCCGAATCATCTGCCACCGAGGCAATGATACGGGCCGCCATACAAGCTGAAGAGGCACACGCACTCAGCCGTCCCGTTTCGCCTGTCCGCTCTGCTCTGGAACATGCTTCCATTCACCCATCTTTCTTTCAGGCTACTCGCCACCCGGATCCGCATGCTCCTTCTCTGGGCTCTCCTTCTGCTCGACTGAAAACATATAACTCATCCCGCGCCCCGGCTAAATCCTCGGCCCCTCCGCCGGCCATTAACATTGAATCTCCCCATCTTCTTGAACGTATTGAAAATCTACAGAAGTTCGCTCTTTTTGGCCGCTGGTATTTCCCCTGCATGGAGGACCAAGATATGCGTAAATGGATCGTGGACCGATGGAAGCCCATTATCGGCTACGCCCCCATCATTTCTCATCTTATGAAAGATTGGTATTGTTTCCATTTTATTGATGCTGTTGATTCTGATGCTATCCTTCGTGTACCATGGGTACACAAACGCAGTTTTCTTGCTCTTCACCGTTGGTTTATCGGATATGATCCCCTCAAAAATTCTCCTAAACACAATCTCATTTGGGTGAAGCTCCCAAATTTACCTCTGGAAATGTGGTCCAAAGAGGTCCTTGAGATCATTGGGAATTCCATTGGCCATTTTGTCTATGTGGATCCATGGTGTATTGGCGAGAGGGATAAGAGAATCGCATGGATTCTCATTGACCGTGCATATCGGGGAGGATACCCGGAGCACGTTGAGATTTCATGGTGTGGCAGACGTATCACACAACGCCTGGACTTTTGGGGTGTCCCGTTCCGCTGTGCGGCTTGTCACAAGATGATCTCATTGACAAATGTCCTCGGAAGATCATGCACCGCCGTCGTTATCATCCCTCTTCCCACTCTCACCGCCCCCTCACTACCTCTGCCCCTTCATATGGACCACACCATTTAAATCCCTCATCACGATCGACTTCTCCACGCCTCCCCCCACTTATTCGCTCCCCATCACTCCCCCTTGCATCCATTCCTGAACCATCTGATGATCCCCCATTCCGTTTTCTCCTCTCCTGTCCCGATTTGCTGGGACATACACACGGGCCGCTCCCATATTCCATTTCAATCGTTTCCCCCCCCCCCCCCCACATGGTCACCCCCCCCACTAAATAAGGAAGGAGCAGATTCCCGTCACCCCACTAAACTCCCCCTCATCTTCTCCTGTCAATCTATTTGACAGTGACATCGACCTGCTCATGCATCACAAATCAATTGAGCTTGAACCTCTTACCATCCATAAGCCTTATCATCAATCCTCCCCCATCATCAGTCCTGAATCGGGTAGGAACATCACTGTCCGCAAGACCACCCGGGGGGGCTCTTGTCATTTCCGGGGTCGGAACAAATTTTCGGATCCAGGCATCAGTTCTATGTCCCTCGTTGATGTTCTGATCATCGAGATGTCTTCCTAATCTTGGCCTCTTAGAGCAGATGCAGCTGGACCATCTGCCCCATAATGGACATTATCTCCATGAACATACGCGGGCTGGGGGCGGGGCCCAAATATCTCGCCTTGAAACATCTATTTCATTCTGCCAGGCCGAAAATCATACTCATTCAAGAATCTATGCACGATCGCCTCACATCTATATCCTACTTCAGAAAGATGTTTCCTCTTTGGCATATGTCGGCTATCGATGCTTGTGGTCACTCGGGCGGTCTTGTTGCTCTATGGAATCCCTTATGGATCCGTGCCTCTGCTTACAAATGTTTTGCTGGTATTCTCCTCAACGTCTCCTTTCGGGGCGTCCGATCTTCGATCAACATACTCAATATATATGCTCCATATCAACATAGGCTACCTTTCTGGGATAGATTCTTCTCATCGAATCTTTGCGAGCTTCACAATATGATGCTCATTGGTGACATGAATTTCACACTTGGACTTGACGATGTTTGGGGGGCTGGCAGGACTATGGACCCATTATCTGATTATATGAAGGCTCGACTTCTGCAATGGAACTTTATTGACATTTCACCATCATCCTCATCCCATACATGGGATAATGGCCGTAATGGAGATTCATATATTGCAAAGCGATTGGATCGCGCCATTATTCAGTCCAACATTATTAATATCATTTTCCATCTCTCACTATTGGATGTGACTCTATATCCGACCACAAACCCATTTTTATTCAATGGCGAACGAGATCCTTTGATCAACACTTCCCGTTCAAATTCGACCATACTTTTATTGAGATCCCGGATTTCAGACATATGGTCTCCACTGCTTGGCGGGACTCGGCGGGCCCCGATCCTACATCCTTTCATTCTCGCATGGAATTTACCCACTCTAAGGTGAAATCCTGGCAGATTGCTGAGAAAAAAAAAAATCGGGCCGAA
>APFE030708405.1:197533-208070 GCA_000404065.3 Pinus taeda
TGCTCATATCACATTTTTTCAATTAATCAATTTAATTAAAAGGGAAGAGAAAACATCGCTGCTTTGGAGATAACTCTCAACCTTTATTTTATAAATACGACTAAGAATATTCTAGAATATTATATTAAAACTAAATAAATACTATCTACTCAATAATTATTGATAATAAAATTAAAATCTTAAAAATTATTTCAAAATAGCAAAAAAACCCTTCATATTTTTATTTTAAAAAGCTCAAAATACAAATAAAGTAATAATATTTTACTTTCCTTAGGTTATAGGGCATTTTTTTACAAATAAAGTAATAATATTTTACTTTCCTTAGGTTATAGGGCATTTTTTTCACGTAACGTGAACTCATAGCCTTGTTATTAACCATTTCATTATATAAATAAACATTAATAACATGGAAATCATATCTTCAATAAAAGTAAATTCAATTGTTAAAAATAAAGTTATTATGTCAAATTTAAATTAAATTTTATGGAAGGAAAAATACAATTACAAGCATAATATCTTAAGTTTATAATTTTATTTTATGATTGCCCAAAATTACCATGTTTCAATGTTCTTTCGTGATGATGGGAAATGGAAATTAAGTTAATTTTAAAATAATAAAAAATTTTATTTTTATAATTAAGTTCATATATCTAGTGGAATAAAAGGATATGTTCAAAATAATTTTATAACTTTGTGAATTTTTATTTTTATATTTTTCCAATTTCATGTTTCATTTTTTTTAATATTATGGAACATGGAAATAAGTTAAATTAAAATTTAAAAAAAAAAAATAAAAAAAATAAAAAATAAAAATTAAAAATTATAATGAAATGATATATTTATGTGAATAAAATATTATGTTCAAAATAAGTAATTATTGTATTTGGAATATTTTTCTATTTCTTCAAATTTACATTTAGTATATATTAAGTATTTCGAAGTTTAACTAAAAAAATATTATATATAAATAATTACTGTGCATAATATATATATAAACCAGATTCAAGCAGATTATTAGGTGGTTTGGCTCATTTCCGTGACCTCAGATGGGCCACTTTCTGCGTACAATTTATTTGCTGGCATTTTGTTCTCAGGGCATATCGAAGTTTTTTCATCCAAAATACACATCCTTAATCTCTATGCTCCTTATGTTGGTAGACATGATTTCTGGGACAGATTGGAAGCATGTGAATTGCTAAAAATAGACTCATTGATTGTGATTGGTGATTTCAATGCAATATTGAGGCAAGAATGTTGGGGACATGGTGTACGGGGGGTCCACTCCCAAACCGTTTATCCCTACTATTCATGACAAATCATTTGTGAGATATCTACCCTCTCACTCTTACCTTGACTTGGTACATTGGTAGATCAGGTGAGGACCACATCGATAAAAGATTGGACCATTTTATTGTCCATGAAAACCTCATTGGACAATTTGGTGTTATGCGCTCGAGGGTTATTAAGGCTCACATCTTTGATCACATGCCCATTGTATTAAAATGGAAATTGGATGCATTGCGCCTAGGTATTTCATTCAAATTTAATCATACATGGTTGGAGGACGAGAGCATTTTCACACTCGTCACTGATTTTTTGAAGTCCCATCATCGGGTGATGGACATATCTCTCAATATAAATCTCACCTCTCTACTACATGAATTGAAGCATCGAGTCCGAATATGGGAACGAATGAAGAAGAAGGCTCTCATACAAGAGCTACAGTTGATTACAAGATATATAGTAGGTCTGATGGAAACAATGGAATGCGATTCACCTCCATTAGATTCTTGGAAAAAACTAAAAGCACTAGAACATCAAAAAAGGAAAATCTTACATATTTAGGAAATCACTTGGTGACTTAAGAGTCGAACCATTTGGTTAAAGGAGGGTGATCAAAATACCAAAGATTTTCACCATATTGAAAATTAACAGAGGAATGGAAATACAATACGGAGGATCCGTGGCCAAGATGGAGAAATGGTGCACAGGACGGTGGATATTCAAGGGGAGGTTGTCATGTATTTCAAGGCAATTTTCTAGAGGCGGCCTAATGTAAACATCGAGGACCAAGTTTAGGGTATATTGAAATATCCTCAAATGGTGAATGAGAACTTAAATAATCTAGTATACAGACTGGTCAATACCGAGGAGATCCACCAAACATTGAAAATATTTGCTAAGAATAAAAGTCTAGGCCCGGACAGCTCGATTGTGGAATTCTTCCTACACTTCTTTGATTTGATTGCAAAGAATCTCCTAGACATGGTGGAAGATAATAGAACACTAGGTCGCATATATGGTTCCATAAACTTGATATTCATTGCACTGGTTCTGAAGACATCATAGACAATCCTTCTTAGACTACCGGTCCATATCCCTTTGCAATATTATGTATAAAATTATTTCAAATATTAGTGTGGAGCACATAAAAGACACCCTCAGAATACATATCAACCGAGAGCTATCAGGTTTTTTGCACAACAGGTAGATACATGATGTGGTCACCATTGCATAAGAGACTATACACTCAATACATTCCAGGAACTTAAAAGCTCTAGTGATGAATATTGATCTTTGTAAGGCTTACGACTACTTGGATTGGGAATTCTTGAGATTTGTGTCACAGAAGATTGGACTCTCAAATCCTATCATTGAATGGATTATGGCATGTGTATCTAATGCACACTTTTCTATTTTGATTAATGGTTACCCATCGAATTATTTTGGTGATGGGTGGGGACTCTGCCAAGGATGCTCTCTATAACCACTTTTATTCATAATGGTAATGGTCTGTTTAAGCAAAAAGATTAGAGCAGCTACAGCACGATATCGGTTTCTCACAATCTACTTATAGATGATATATTGATATTTGGTGTGTTGTCAAGGGTCTTATGGATAAAATTCCACAACTTATTGGCTTGATTCAGGTCTTCTACAGGATTGATGTCAAATGACTGTAATTCATTCATCCTATACTCTACAAGGGATATGAGGGATATCACCGACATTTCCAACATGTTCGAATACAACTGTAAACCATTGTTGGAGGGACTCACATAACTGTAATGTAATTTAAAGCCAGTAGATTACAACAATGAAGACTGATACTGGATTCTAGATTAATTTAAAAATAGGGTAAATGCCTGGACTCGCAAATGGTTGTCACTTGGGGGAAGATTCATTCTTGTACAAGAAGTAATTCTACATATGGGAATCTATTGGGCATACCTGTTCAGTCTTCATGAAACCATCATCCATAAAATAAATCAATTTTGGCGCACTTCATCTGGGTGGGTCGAAATACTAAAGGAAAATATCACCTTACAAAATTGGATAATCTAGCAGTTCCGAGGGAAGTGGCTGTATTGGGAATTTTGGATACTAAGGTATTTGGATGGGCACTCCTCTTAAAGCCCTTTTGGTGAGGTCTACACATGGAAGGTCTGTAGCGGGACATCATATTTACAAAATATTTGAACAGGAGGGACCTTGTGGCATGGAGTATGACAAGCACACTTGGGAACGTAGCTAAATCATATATTTGGAGGAGTTTTCAAAAGGTGAAGGGAATTTTTCTTCAGAGATTTTGTTGGAAATTCGGCAATGACTCACAAATCATTATTGGTACAAATTTGATTAAGGATGTCGTTCGCACACAACAGTTATCGGAACATCTCCTGCACAGTCTGCATGCACATGACATATTCTATCTAAATCACATTATCACTGGATGGAACAATAACACACCTATGTGGAGATGGGATGAGGATTTTGGCATACATGATGATCTAATTTTGGAATGGGAAACATTCATTTTTACACTCAGGAAAGTGTGACTGTGCAACAGGGGGGAGGAGGATCACATTGCTGGGGTGGGTGTACTTAACTCAAAAGTAGTTGTGGTTGTGGATATATATAAACACATTACCTGCCCTTCCTGAGGATTGTAGCCAAACTGGTACCATAAGGTGTGGAAACTTCATATTCCTCACAAAATCACTCTGTTTAGTTGGTTGTTATGCTAGAATAAAAACCTCACATGGGATAATCTATGCAAGAAGGTTATGCAGTCATTTCCCATGATGAACTGTGCATTGCGCAGTCTCAAGCCTCAAGATTCACCCTTGGCTTGTAGGATTGCATATTCCGCAGTTCCCTTAGCCAGTCTCCCTCACTTGATCATGAAAATTGTGCAATCATTCTCATCAGTCTATGTGTTTTCTACCTGATCTAGCTTTGAAAGTTGATTTGCAAAAGCTAATGTTTTCTTGCCACGAATGCCTTTTCCCTTTATAAGGTACAACAATTGTTTAGCACTTCTCTTCAATAATCACTGTTACCATGGCACCCAAGAGAGATACTTCAAAAGATACCAAAAAAGGTAATACTAGGGAAGCAGTTGAGAGCATGCCAGTTAACCTACCAGTGTATTTCGACACTCAACTATTTGTGGAAAAGGAATCAAATCTTACATGGCAAAAAGTGAATGAATCTTTTTCAGTAAAGAGCATCAAAGCATATCTAGAGGACCGACAAGTATATGCCAGTGTCAATAGTTAGGATTACACAGGGTTGCATGTAGATATCCAGCCTTCCCATGTGCAAAATTCATCAACTGGATTGTTTCACATATTGATGTGAAAATTATGACTTTGTACAATTCCAATGGACAGAGGCTTGCTACTTTTATAGTAGAATATTACCGTCTTATGTACCATTTTCCCAAGCCAGAAGAACTCATGGATTCGTACTTCCATACCACCAATAACTATTTGAGCACAAAAGACATTGTTAAAGGAAAATTTTCGATAGAGGGAAATGCGGAGGAGATTGGAGGAAGAAAAGTAGGATCAAGAATAAGAAGAGAAGCATAAGAAGGAAGAAGAAGAGAGGCAAGGTGTAAAACAGTGCATAAAAAAGATGAACACAAAAAACAAAACTGACCACCAATAGAGGAGGAGAGCGGATATATACAAGACAAGGAGCTTGCTCAGAAGATTGAAGAATTAATTGAGGTTGTAGACATGGAACTGGAGCCAAATAATCATAATGTCGACCTGATGCTGAGTACACAATAGGTCACCATTAAGTCTCCACCATCTTTAGAAGTATATTTAGCTGCAGGCGAGGAAGAGGAAGTTGTTCCTCTTGATGATGATCTGGTTATGGACACGTACAATCTTTCATATGATGAAATTCAGAGGAAGACTGTACAATCGCATAAGAAGCACTTTCTGGATGACCTCACAATGCCTACATTCATTAGAGAAAGGGTGATAGTGGTAAACACATCCAATATTTCATACAATCAGCTTCGTAGGAAGATTATACAAGCACGTAAGAAGCACTTTCTGGATGACCTCATGTCGCCTGCATTCATTAGAGAAAGGGTTATTGTCTTTGTATGCCCTTTTTAATCGCTTGTTTGTCTTTGATACATAAAAGACTTTTTCTCCATTTTCATGCAGCAATTTAAAAAAAAATTACATCATCAAATTATGTCTTCAAATATTTGTTAAAATTGAATCTTGTTGATCATGTTACCTAAATCCAACCAATTTTTTTATCATTAATAAGTCAGTTTAATATTATTTAACTGCCCCAATTATTTTTCTTTGATGTGAATTGCAAGAGGATAACGGAAAAGAAAGTTGATCTCTGACCCCTCTAGTGGGTCACCAATCGGAGGTGAAGTTTTGGAGAAAGACACGAAATGTGTGAGGTGAGAGTTCCTGACACCCGACTTAGAGTGGGATTGTGAGGGTGTTGATTTCAAAACAACCACAAGCAGCTTATCCGAAAGTTTATTACCCTAGTCGTAACAACCATAAATACTAAAACTTTTTAAATATCATCTACTATTTTTCCTACTACTTAAACATAAATGTATTAGCTTTATTTCCACCATTAGGTTAAAAAAAAAAAAATCATCAAATTATGATGAAAAGTGTGATGTGTAGGGCTTATGAATGCTTAAGAATTCAATGCAACCTAATTATTAAAATGATCAAAGTCAATCAAAAATGAAATCATTAAATATAAATTAAATTCAACAACTAATTGTTAATTTAATGACTGTAAATATGCATTTTGTTTTGGTTAGATTGAAAGCGACATATGCTAACTACCTTTTATATGGTGGATACTTTTAATATAGTTAATTAAATGTTGAATTGGTATGTCAAAGTATTTTTGTTTTTGATTTTTTTTTCTCAATAATGAATTAATTACTAAAACAAGTCACTGAAGTAGAAGATCGATATCCAAACCCGCATCTACAGTAGCTTATATATGTTTAGAATATGTATCAATTCTTAAGCTGACTATCGATAGCTTATTTTCGATACTTTATTTGTAACTAGTAACACAAAATTCAACACGCAACTCTCAATGTATAATGCTCATGGTTTGCATTAAGATCGGGTTTCAATATAGCGTAATCAGACATAGCATTCATATTTCATTGACACAACATATAATAAAAAATCATACCATTCCAATGCATAGCATACAACAACTCTAGATCTATGTAATCAGCCTTCAAAAAACTATGCTCGAAACATACAAAAAATGTAGCAAACACACCAACCATATGCATCATATGTCATTACATGGTCTCCAATGTACAACATATATCATTACATGGTCTTCAATGCACAAAATTCACCATAATGCACCAAACGTAGGAGTTACCAATGCACAACCTTGCACAAAATGAATTAGGTCATGAACATAATCAACTCAGAGGATTAATACAATGACCAGGACATTGTTTCCTTCAATAGTTCAATATGATCGATGCAGAGGGACACAAGGAAGAGGAAGAGAGAATATGGCAGAGAACAAAATAGATTTTTAATGGCAGGAGTTACATAACATAAAGGAATAAACAAAAGTTGTCTTCTACCCCAATCCCAAGAGCCTCACATTGAAGTGGATGTCAGTTGTATAAAAATTATCAATAAGAGAGAGTTAACATTATGGCTTTTGAATAATAAGGAACTGCAGTTATTTTTCTATGTATTATGATTTAATTTAATTCATTCAGTAGCAAGTATGCAATAGTATTCATCAAAATATAAACACCGTCAAATTTTCATATGAGTTTTCACTAGTAACTACATAGTAATTATTCATTCTTCCATGGTAACTACATTATCTTTTCTCACCATTGGGTTTGCTCTGCTTTACCACATTGGGTTTACAAATCAAGAGAGAAAATGTGTATGCTTATATTTTAGTTCAAAGAAAATCTGGAGTTCTCAGGTATTTGGTCAAAGCAATCATGCAACAAGGAAGGTAGGTTTAAGGTATGGACTCTTCCAAAAACATGGATAGATTATTTTGATTGCTACCACTCCAAGGACCATAACCCGATACTCCAAAAGACACAACTCCTTTCAATAAACGAGGGGAAAAAATAAAAGTCTATATAGAAGTGCATAATAGTTTGTTCAGTGTTTGCGCCTTGGTTTACAATATTTATATATCGATGAGAGATCGAATGGTGATCCGAGGGCCTTAGTGGGAGCCAGATCTCTTTTAAAACGCTATATTTGTTTTTATTTGGTACATTATCTAAAAGCATCGGGATCACCATATGTGTTGGGTCTGGATTTTGCATGCAAGTTCGGTATTATATATGTATGTATACATTTATGTATGTATGTATGTATGTATGTATGTATGTATGTATGTATATGCGGGTTTCCATGCTTTCCACCATCAAATTGTTGCACGATATGTTTCGATTATAATCCATTTATGATTCCCATTAGAGTAGTTCGGGAGTTGGGGTTATCTACCTTCATGTGTTGTCAAATATCCCAAGCCCGATCTCCAACTAAGGTCAGTCTGAATATACAAGTTACCTCTCTTTGACTAGTCTACATAGGTCGGGAGTCAATCTTGTATCCTCTGGACAAAAATTATGTCAGTTTTCTTGACTATCGACTACCAATGGGACCCATCACACAAGGTCGGGTTCATGACCTGTTCCCTCCTAATGATTATGTCCGTACCCGACTTCTTTGAAAACCTGATTACGATGGATGTGACTAGCGAGAGCCCAGCTTTTGAATGAACAAATCGATATTCATTTTATAAAATTAATTTTCCAAAATTTAGAATAATATTATGCTATAATTGTTGTATCTCTACGCAGCAAACTGGCACAATTAGTGCATCCTTGGTTAAACTTGAACAATGTAATGAGATTTATAAAAATTTGGAAACGGTTACAAAAAGCCCAGCTGTTATTATAGCCAAAATATGTCATGTCTTGAGTTACAGTCATGATAATGAATTTAGATCCCTTCAATCCAAGATCCACTCCCTGATCTTTATCCAAACATTTAAACAAATTGTATATATGTAGTCTGGGCTATGAAATCCTATGGATTGTGTTTCAGTCCATAAATTTTATAGTGAAATAAGACAAAATACAAACTTCAACTCAAAAATAATATAAAAAACAATTAAAGAACCATTATAATAATTTAGACAATGTAATTTAGAATAATGTTTTTAAAAATTAAATAGCTTTTATTATTTGTTGTCCCTAGACTCTAATTAATTAATTGTTGTACCGTAGTGAAACATTGATTGGTGAACATGATAGGCATAGTGCGGGATCCCATTATATCGCACATGTAGGGTGACGTCCAGATACAGCGGCGGGCTGACGTTTTTTCAGCAAAACTATAATGCTAACTATATAAATCGAAAAAAAAATTCATCAGTACACACAAAATAATAGAGCTCGATTGATCATATATATCACTAGGCAAGTAGTGACATAATAAAACAATTCACAAATTTAAATATTATCTTTGTAAATATATGTTTCCCCTACTTTCTTAGCCATATAAAACAATAAGAAAGCATTCCCTTAAATTTAACATAATAACTTCATTTTTACCAATTGAATTTACTTTCATTCAAAGTTTTATTTCCATATTATTAATGTCTATTTATATAATGAAATGGTTATAAGTAGAAAATGCATTATTTAAAAACTATATATATCTATGAAGGCTACTAGTTGACATTGGGTAATGTGAAAAAAGAGACCTATAACCCAAGTTCCAACCGAGATAAAATATTAGTTTATTTTTACAGTTTTTTTAATTTAGTTTTAATAATTATATATAGATATTCTAACATTAAATTTAGTTGATAACTCATACAAATTTTTATAAAGGTATATAGTGTCTTTTTCTATTTTGAAACATAGCTTCTAATATTTTAATTTCATTATCAATAATTATTGAGTAGAAAATATTTATTTAGTTTTGACATAATATTCTAGAATATTCTTAGTCATATTTATAGATTAAATATTGAGATTTATCTCTAAAGTAGTTTTGTTCTTTCTTCACTTTTAATTAAATTGATTAGTTGAAAAAATGTGTTATGAGCATGTGTCATATAAACTATGGCACATAGTATTATGTTGCAAGCCTCTTATCTGAGTGTAATATTTGAGGAAAATTTTGCACCCTCAGAGATTTAATCTCTCTAGGAACTCAATACATCTAGAGTTAGATGGATCTAGGATGGTTTGAAACATATAAGCTAACTAGATCTAACAGTTTACTATTACCAGTTTAATATCATACAAAGTGAGAAAGATTATTTATCCCAAGATTTAACTTTGCTCTAGATAAAAGCTTTTCAGATAAGAATGGGCTACATTAGAGAAGAATACCACATGCAAAACCATGGGTTGTGAAAGCCTGGAGCCTAGAAACCTCTATCCATAAATTTACTATTTTATCTCAATTTTATTTTAATTATTAATTTATTTTATTTCTTAATCTTTTTAATGTAATTTTGTATTTAGAGAATAATACAATGGGCTATGAAATTTATTGTTTTATCTCAATTTATTTTAACTATTAATTTCTTATTTATTTTTTTAATTTATATTTATTTATTTAAACTTTATTTTATTATGTAATTTGAGCAATTATAGCCTTACATTTAAAAAATATTCACATTTAACATCTAACACTTACATATACGACATCTAATCCTACACATCTCCCCTCTCATGGAATAATTCTTAATAATATTAAAATAATTTAAAAGAAAATAATAATTTGGCTAATTTTTGAAAATTTAAAAAAGTACAATTTGTGATGTCTATGGGCATTGAAGCTATTTTTCATATTTTTGAGTATTCAATGAGGTATTTCTATTCAATTTTCATAAATTTGTATTGGTAAGAGACTAAGTTCAATGATTTATTACCATGGAAATATGCCAAGTTATTGCTACGAAATTATGAGAAAAATATGATTAATTTTAAATGTTTGCAAAATAAAATTAATGATACTTTAATTTACAACTAAAAAAACCTTAGAGCCCCAAATCCAATTCATATTGTAGTCCAGGCCATTGTAAATATTGAAAAATGATCAAGGAATGTAACACAGTATTTACAAGTAATGTAAATTTAAATGCCACATTATTATTTCTTATGACATATTAGTAGAATTGAATATATAGATATAGATATTAATTAATTAAT
>APFE030708405.1:212173-233683 GCA_000404065.3 Pinus taeda
TTAGCATGGAAGAATGTAAGGCAGCAATCACTCCCACAGTAATGGGATTAAAACTCAGCAGAGAGGACAACAGCAAGGATTTTGATCCTAGTTTGTACAAGAGTGTTGTAGGCAGCCTTATGTATTTAACAGCAACTAGGCCTGATATTATGTATGCTATTAGTTTAATTTCCAGATTCTTGGAGAGGCCAAAGGAGGCACATTGGCAGGCAGCAAAAAGAATTCTGAGGTATGTGAAAGGTACCAAAATGTTTGGAATTTTATATAATGTTTCAGAACATTCAGATTTGGTTGGATACACAAATAGTGATTGGGCTGGAAGTGTTGATGATCGGAAGAGCACTTTCGGTTATGTTTTCCATATGGGTTCAGGAGCCATTTCATGGGCTTCTAAGAAGCAGTCCATTGTAGCATTGTCTACAGCAGAGGCTGAATATGTGGCAGCTACAGCAGCAGCATGTCAAGCAGTTTGGATGAGAAGGATGTTGAGGAGTTTAGGCCAAGAGAAGGCAAAAGCGACAGTGTTTTTTTGTGACAATAGCTCAACTATTGCATTGTCAAAGAATTCAGTGTTTCATAAGAGAACGAAACACATTGATACAAGGTTTCACTACATCAGAGAATTGGTGAACAATGGAGAAATTGTCCTAGAACATTGCAGGACTCATGAACAGGTTGCAGACATCTTGACAAAGCCACTGGATCAGAAAAGCTTTGAATTTTTGAGGAAGTGTCTGGGTATGACCGAATGCCCAGCAGGTGAAATTAAAGGGAAGTGTTGAAAATATAATTTCACCGCGCGGTCTTGCATTTAATGCACCCAGAAAACCACCGAAGGAAATCTAAACCGCCCGGTAACATATCGCACCACTCTTCGACATGAAGCTGTTTCCAGACAGTGTGGTCCGATGCTGACATCTGTCCACCCATGACGTGCCCATGACGTAAGCACCAAACACTTTTCGGAAGGTATCTTTCACCCAACTCACCTCTTCCGATATTGTTTTCACCCGTCCGATGACCTCTCGTTTTTACCGCCGTTGATTTACCAAGTTGCACGATGGTTTAAAGGACAGTGTGAAAGGGTGTTCCGATACGCAATCTCTGCCGTTGGATTAAAGGCAAGTTTGTCCGCCGTCCATTTCAAGGAAAGTACACGGGGGTCTGATTAAACATTTAATGAACCGTGGACCATCCCCATACCCTAAGTTAATACATTGACATAGTTTTTTTTGGTAAATTCTTAAATGTTTTATTTACGGCGAGTTAATAGGAGTATGGGTAAGTTTTATTTTAATATATGTTTTTAAAATAAAATGTTGACCTTTTTTTGTCATGTAAAAAAAAAATATATACACGGGGATTGTGTGTGAGAGTTGCATACGGGGAAGTTGTGTGTGTATTCGCAGCAGCGAACAAAGAACAGGGGAACTCCGAAAAAAAAGACAGAGCTCATTTTGATATGGTATGAAACTCAGCAGGGTAAAAATTTTGCAATGTAAGAAATGAAGGAAACGCACAGAAGTGCATAAAGTTTTTTTTTTGGATCTGTAATGTAAAAGTTTTTTATGCAGCAGAGTAATTTTTGGTTTGTAATGTAAGAAGTAAAAAGGAATGCACAGCAGTGCAGGAGGAGAAAGTAAATGAAGAAAACCAGTGGGTTGTTTTGTTTTCAAACCATGTATTGTTTCACAGCAGTGAAAAGGTAAACCCGTAACTCCCTGTAAGTTTTGTTTTTCACACAGCAGTGAATGTAAATGAAATATTTACACACAGTGGTGTAAAATTTCATAGGAGGCAGAGTAACTTTTGTAAAAATGTTTTGGTGAATCCCTCTGAGTAAAAGAGGATGAATATGTAAGTGTTTTTGCTTAATGAATGGAAATCATTTTATGGTGGTGAAATACTCTGTCCTGTGTAATTAATTTTAAAAAGACTTCTCTGTGTAAAAGATCTTGGAACAAAGGAAACAGAGCATTGCCTCTGTGATTTATATTTTGTGGTTTTGGTATTTTCCCATCCCAAACAGAGAAAAATACCCAACAATATGCTGGAGGATGTTAATCCTACCCTTGTTGGTTCCACTTATTACCATAAATTTTATCTGAATGAAAACTCTAGATTTTTCGCGGTTTTGACTCATTGTAAACTGTTGCAGTAGCCAGTGTTTCCATGTTCATCATTGCCCCCATTGACCAAGATAAGTCCTACGCATAAAAGAATCGAGCACACAACACATAGGCTCCATGGTGCCATTCGCTCCGTTGAAAAGCTTCGAGTCTGCTGCACCAACACCATCTTCCTGCTGGACGCTGTTATTGCAGACCTTTCCTCCTGTATCGTTTCTAAGGTGTTCGAGCCTTCCCATTACTATTTTTTCAATCAGATAATTGCCATTCCTTGGTGGATCCACCAAACAGTAATGGGAAAAACTGGTCGGTGTACCGTGTCACAGGCGAACCTATTGCGAAAGTGTTCTTCCAGGGAATTGCAGCTCTACGTCTAAACCAGCGATCGATCAATGCAACAACAACATTTAGACCCTGCATCAAAACCAACAGCAGCAGAATAGCTATGCTATTGCAGAAATTTAGTATACATTTAGACAAAAATGAATTTTAAAAATCGAAGGCTTAATCATCCAGCAAGGCCCATAAGAAACACACCAAGAAGCTAACCTCCCCGGCATAGGCATTCATGCAATGCTTTGTTGTGCGCGCTCAAGTTTCAAATTTGAAACAATGCTTTGTTGGGCGCGCTCCAATTCCAAATTTGAAATAGAGTGCCAGACACGATAGGTTTCATTTAATGGATTAATTGAGTCGTCCCGCCAGGACAGTGGCGGTGGATCTTGTTCCCTGTTCGTTGTTAGACCTCCGGGAGATGCAAAAGACCGTCGCAGGGAAAAAGGCTTTACCGGGAAATCAAGAAAGTCGATAATCTTTACCATACCATGTATGCCCATCATACATGGCAACGTACATCCACCTCATAGTAGCTGGGTGTCGCATCAGCATCGGGGTCGGAGGATTGCCGGCCGGAGCCGGAGGGTTTTCGAACGGAAACGGGAAATTCCTTCGCCTCCGCCTCTTTAGACTACTCCTTTCAATGGAGTTAATTTTATGATTATTTTAGACTCCAATAACTAATCTTCCTAAACTGAACTAACCTAACCTCAATCCCAAAATTTAGCTGTCTAACACGATTACATATTTCCGAAAATGTCACTCGTATCCATTCCCAATCAGAAAATCGAATGAAATTTTCAAGCTATATAATCTCAAACGTCAACGAAGAACGAAGGGAGTAGACTAGACATGTTACGGTGATTTCAAGTTGCCACTATGTACTAATTAATATCAATATGGCCATCCATCAACAATTTCGGCTCCCTCGCCTATCACAGATTCACTCATATGTTGGGGAATTCTCATTCTTATAGCCACTGTCATCTTTTTCCGAAGTTCACATCAAAATGATAGCCAAATACGAGAGAAAAAAATCAGTGTTGCAAAGAGAAAAGTTTGAGTTCATAACTCACATTGTTGTGTTACATAAATACATAACTCAGGTGCAGCTTTGAACCTTACTCAATCCGATGATGGTTAATTAATTTTTAATTTAATATATATATCCGAAGTCCCCATCATCACATGCATGATGCATAGATCTCATGCCTTGAAACCTTACTCAATCTGATGATGGTTCATTTATTTTTAATTTAATATATCCGAATTCCCCATCATCACATGCATGGTGCATAGACGGCATGCCTTGAATTCCTACGCCAATAAAAGGTCAATTTACTACTTTTTACAATTTGGAGTGTTTATAATGAGATTTTTTGAAAGTTTTTCTGGTGGATTTTTTGTGTCAAACATCCCGCAGAAATTTATTGGAATCACATGTTTGATAGCTAGTTTCTGCACAATCAAAGCATCCCAAGATTTTTCAGGGTGCTGAATCCAAATATGCAGTTAAAAAACCATTTTAACTGCAACAAATCAAGATTTAATCTCAATTTCCGCCACCTTACAATTTTGTTTGAAAAAAAATACTTAATAAAACAGCAATTTTACCCATAATTATCAGCCGTACCACCAAAAAAAATTCGGAAATTCACTAATTCGATTTGGTACGGCGAATAATTCGTCAGTTTCCAATTCGGTTTCGGTACGGGTCAACGTTGAATGATTTGGTCCAAAGCTTTTTATCAGTTATGTGCAGCGTCCACTGTGCTGTGTAGAACAATGAAGGGAGAGCCTGCTGTGTAGAACAATGAAGGGAGGGCTCTGGTAACAGATCGTTGCTGAATAAAATCATAGAGTAAGTAAATGGAGTTTTACCCATGGAAATTTGAAAATTGAAAATTAATGTAGCGATATTTAATACTATTTTTTTAGTTTTTATAATATTTTTTATGGGTATTTTTTAATACAAGGATTAACCGAAAACTGGAAAAAATATAAACATTAATTTTTATAAAAACAAAATTAAAAAAAAAAAATTTTCTTATATTATAAAAAGACAATTTTTATTAAATTTCTCTATAAAATGTAAATATTGTTAATAATTATTATTTTAATCTAGTTTGTAATAATAATTATTTGATGCATTTTGATCTAATTATTTCTAAACAGTTTTAAAAAAAGGTTTTATAACATTTTAAATAGGAAAATTAACGTGAAAATTTTAATGAATTTTTATATAATAATGTTTTTATTTAAATTAAAAAATTTGAGTATATGTAAAATACATAATTTCGAAATTTTTCCCTATTAAATTTCATAGAGTCAAATTTTTTGTGTAATTCAAATTTGGTAACTATAGTTTTACCACACCTTCAATGGATGGAATCTCATTCCGCAAATATATATACACTACCCCATGAGGATGACAGTTATATATACTTGAAGTTCCAAGCATGACCGTGCTCACTCATGCAAACTTCGGAGTACTATAAAATTAATGAAATTGTTAATATTGACGTGGATTATGGTGGTTTTAAAGGAACTGTAAGGTGTAGATATTGAATTAGTTGATCTCTTGACGTTTACGATCATAAATTCTAAATAATTTCCCATAACGATCACGACGATAAATTCTAAATAAATTCCAATAATGAAAGAGTAAGGTTGCTGGCACAAAAATCTTTAGAAATAAAGCTACCCCGGTGCCAAGTAACAACGATTACTCGTTCTAAATGAGTAAAATCCCTTGCCATTTTCGCATAGCCCAAGTGGACTAAGGCACTTATCAAAGAAAAATAAACGTGAAAAGGTATCAAGGGAAATGAGCCGAGTTTGTTTCATATGCTAAAGAAGAGTACGATCCAAAAGTGGACTAAGGCACTTATCAAAGAAAAATAAACGTGAAAAGGTACAAGGGAATTGAGCCGAGTTTGTTTCATATGTTAAAGAAGGATACGATCCAATGTGTAGGAATAACATCCATAGAGGAAAAGGGTTAAGTTATTCCGATTGGAATGAATTAACTGGAGAACGCCATGAGAGTAGGGACTCTCACCCGTAGAGGAAAAGGGTTAAGTTGTTTCGATTTGAATGAATTAAGTGGATAATGGATAACGCCATAAGCGTAGGGCCAGTGATCAAATTTGAAGGTTTGTTTTTAATTTCATTTGGAAGGCTATATATTCGTCTAATTTTTCAAGGACGAAAGGTTATAAAAAAATCACTTTTCTACTGAAAAGTATATATTAAATAAATTTTTCAAAAATATTCCATAATGAAAAGTGTCATTCTAAATCTTTAAAATCTTAAAAATTTAAAGAGTAGCTCCAATAAAAACACTATAAAATTTCAATATAACTCTTAAATAAACAAAACAAAAAAAACTCAAATTCCATTAAAAAAGGTAAACATATGTTTCATTTGATGATCTTCAAAAGTATTTGGACTTACATAATTGAAAATATAAATATATTTTCCCAATGGAAATGGATTTATAGTTTTCATTTATTTGCTTAAATCATAAGTAGCATTCCAATCTACCTCATTTAGAGCATGATGTGCACTTAGAGATAGAAACATTAACATATATAGTGTCTCCATTGAATTTCTTTATCTATCATCATTTTTTATCCTATTTAATTTTTAGAAGCCTATTTCACAAACTGATGTGGTTGTTGGGATAACCAGAATAGCTTGTCATAATTGCATCCAATATGGAAAGTCTTCAAACCATTCGTGTTCATCTCCACATTGGTCTTATGCCATACATATACTTTTTAGGGTATGATTTACAAATAGCACCAATAAATTCATTCATTTCACCCAAACATCTAGCAGTATCCACAATATATTTTTCACATAAACATTTCAACTATCTTTTTGTTGGACACTCTATATCATTGATTTTTTCATAATAATGTTGAGAAGTGAAAAACTTTGCCACATTAAATAAATGTAAATCTATGAATATCCTATCTAAATATTTTATTCACCTTTACAATAAAACATTTTCACAAAAGAATACAATCATATGGTAGCCTTGATATTTTCATATTTGGAAAGCTTTCGAACCTTGATGTAAATTTACCATACACATGCTATCTACAAATTCAAGGGTTCTTCTTTATGCTTTAACTAAAAAATAAGACATGTGCACTGTATCTACACAAAAAATTATTTCCAAAAATGCTTTACAAAGAATGCTAATAGAAACATGTAAAGTAATGTCAATATATGTAATATCAACATGATCCTCTTCAAACTTATGATTCAACTTATTTAATTCAACGAGCTGCAAGTATATGGATCAAACTTTGCACTTGAAATATTGTTTCCAACTCATACATTTTTTTCTCCCCTAACTCCCAATCCTAACAAATAATGCATGAGTTTAACAAGTCTTTCCATGACATTTCCTCTAGGGAGCCGCCTAATTTGATGAATTTGTAAGACCACTAACTTAGTGATTTGAAATGTGTACATTAGCTCTCTCAATTTTCCATGTCCTTTAGTTGACTTTCCAATCCATTAATAAACATTGTTTCAAATTTGTTAAGATATTGCAACTCTGGAAAATGAGATGAAGCCTCATTGATTGTTAATGCTTCCATGTGAGCGATGCAATGGATAATTAATAAATGATAAGCATACGAAGCTTAGGAGATAAACCTTCATGAACACCCCTCATGGAAGATGCACCATTTGAACCAAAACCAATAAACTTCGTCAAATATAAATCCATTTATGCTAAAAGAGTTCTCATTAGATCACACATGCATTGAGCTATTCCATTCTTTATTTGAAGTAAACATATAAAGTTTGTTAAACATTGACCTCTTCCTCCATTCGTCAAATATGTAATATAAATAGTCAATTGGTGTTCAATAAGTTGTATAGTGCTTTCATCAACTAAAATTGAGTAAAATGACCTATGTAAAATCTTCTCTTTTAGTTTGTTCCAATACACCTCTTTAGCAACTTGGAGAAAATATTTTCTTGTTGTGGTATTTGTGTATGGAAAATATTCATATGTTAGAAGCTCATGTGGAGTGAATTTATACCTATTCAAGTCACATATTAACTTATACATTTTTAAAGATAAATCATGTATAGGAACAAAATACATGTTTTCAATCATTGATATCATATTCTCCTTCCCGACATTTACGATTAGTTCTACATGCTTGGTGATTGGAATATTGCTTCAATTGCTTTTTCCCTCCAAAAGCTGTAAAAAAACAATTGAGCTTTTGATTTTGCATGGCCACTTATCCCACTAACTTGAAGAGTGGTAGTCCCTCTTTTGAAAATGGAGTCTCACTTTTAAATTTAATGCATCAAGAACATTTTATCCTTTCATTACCATTAAACATTTTAAAACATAAGCCCATGGAAACCTTGTATTCCATTTAGATTTGAATATTATTTTGTGCTGCTTTGATGGGTTTTCTATTTCAACAAGCTCTACACTATTTGATTCATCATATTCATGTAGATGAGTATCAACTTAATTTTGAATATTGCATGGTTGATTAGAATTTTGTGTAAGGTCAAATGATTCAACAATTGACAATTGCATTTTATCCTTCTTAGGACGACCAATAAGATACATTTTTCAATATTTACACTTATTAAATAAATAAAAACAATAGAATAAATAATACATAATTAAAAATCCCTTAGAAAGATTAAGATAGAAAAAATTCAACCTTAGTAAGACTCCATAGGATTTGACTATAGATTTCTTGATATGTTATTCATTGATTTGTTGAATTATGTTTTGTAACATTCAAGGAAACCTGTAGCTTTATGATAGCGAAAAAACACTTCATGAAAAATGACACTTTGACAAGAAATCTGTATGGATTTAAGCAACGAAGAAAAATAAGAAAGAGTTTGAATGAGAGCATTATAGTTGTGGAGTCCAATACCCTTGATATAAGATATATATTCTTCTCATAGTTGGTAGGTTCATATAATTATGAAAATAAAATTTTTCACCATTAACAATGTAGAAAACAACTCCACCACCCATGCCTAGAATGGAAGGATGGCAAGCAATTGCATGCAAGGTATCTAGCCATAATGTTGATTTTTTGCGGTGTGGATTCTATGGTGCCCAAGATACATTGTGTGACCATGAAGGGTGTCATTACTTCAAGGAGTGTTGCACTAAAGAATCCATAGAATGAAAAAACAAATGTTATTGAAGATATGAGGAGGGGAATTAAAAATATCTTATAGTCTAGTGTCGAACGATAACTTTCCTAATGTGGATGATGGGTTGCAATTCAAATGAAAATGGAAAGAATGGATGCAAGGAAAGATCACTCAAGGATAATCATGGAGGAGCGTGAGCACGTGCATAGTTGTTGAATGGTTATTCAATGTGTTATGCTTGCATGTCTTATTGTTGCAAGTTGCATCATGTTGGCATAAGCTAGGGGCCTCAGGGAAACCCTCCCAAATCGTGACATAACTATTAAATTGTATGAGGTCATTTGAAATTTGAGTCTCTTCTACAAAACTATCACTAGTTAGAGTGATTTATGTGCTAGTACAAAATCAAAATTATCATAAACTTAAAAAAATATTGACAAGTTATTAAAAGTATTTCCCTCCTTTTAAAATTTTAAAATTTAATCTGACATTTTTAATCAATGAGTGATTTTGATATTTTAAATTTTTTTCAAAATATAATTCTTTTTTAGCCCTTCTAGGAAGGGCCACAAGCCCAAGGGATGGGGAAGGTTCAATTTTGAACACTGGTAGGCAGTCACACAACAAAAAAAACATGGTGAATGAATTACAAAGACTAGGGGCTTTTTTGGATGTCCCAGAAGATAATTACAAAAAACTATAAATTTAATTACCATGCATTGATATTTTTATCTTGCATTATTAAAATTATTTGAAATAATTATTTTGTAAAATAATAATCCGTCAGATTTGTATTTCATATATCTTCATATGAATAATTTTTCATTTCTTTTGTGTTCTTTAACTCTACTATGAAACCTAAAAAAAATAATAATAGTGCAATCACTTATTAGTCCCTGCCTCCAGGCATGGACTATATAATAATCGAAAACTATTCGTTTAGAGTTAGTTGAGCTATTTTTAGAACTCGCTAATTAATTATAAACAAAGTTTTATAAATATATTGATTTATCATATTATGTGTCCTTTTCCCGAGGACCAAACCTAATCCAAATAGATAGGTTATAATTGTTTTGTTTGTTTCTTATTTTTAAACTTATAAATGCTATCTAAACAATGTTAGCATTAGTTGCGGGCATGAGATAGCAGATTAGGTTGCTGGCTACACCAAGCTAGCATTAAATGTTTGGGATAATACTTTGGTTAACGTTTGGTCCTGCGTCATGACCAAGCTACTACCGTGGTTGCTGGCTACACCAAGCTAGCACTAAATGTTTGGGATAATACTATAATTTATGTTTGGGTCGTGCCTCATGACCAAGCTACTACCGTGGGATACTGGGGCATGAGCATGCTAGTACCTTAGCCACATACCCAAATATGCATGTAATCTGACACAACCAATGCAACCACCACAGCCACATACCCAATACCCAATATTTGCATGTAATTTGACATAACAGCCTCTGTCAACCCCTCATCGGCAAGCACACAATGGCCTCCTTCATAGCTTCACCGGCATGAAAATTTAAAATTTCACTCCATAAAAATTTGGCAGAATTTGTGAGAATAAGTATTGCACCAAAATTTGCTGCATGAAAATTTACCACACTCGATTTACAGAGGCAATATATTATCAATTCTTTTTTTCATGAAAATTTACCACATTAGATTTACAGAGGTAGGTAACATATTATCCATTCTATTATTACAGAGGTAGCATATTATCAATTTTTTTGCTGTATGAAAATTTACCATAATGGATTTATAGGGGTAGCATATTATCAATTCTATTCTTAGAAAAGTGGCATTATTATCAAATAGCATATTATTGATTTTTTGATACTAGGTTGTAGATCCAGAGAAAAGCAACAACACTTATGAATCTATTTCAACACTTATCTATTTTAAGTAAATAATCAAGTAAGTAAACGATCAAGTATTTCAAGTAAATAATCAAGCAAGTAAACAACCAAGTAAATAAATAACTTTTTCTATTTCAGCAACTCTTATTCATCTATCCATCTATTTCAATTTTTCTATTTCAGCAAGTTTTTCTATTTCGGCAACTCTTATGCAATTATTTGAGTTGAACTTACACATCTATAATAACTACCAAGTAAATAACTAGAGTTTTCTATTTCAAGTAAATAGTAAATACGTTGAACACTTATGCATCTATTTTAGCTGAATACCAGCTAGATAAGTAACAAGTAGATAACCAAACTATTTCGAGTATTTTAATAACCAGTTTTTTCTATTTCAAACTATTTTTAACCAATATTTTCTATTTCAAGTAGATATAACACTTATGCATGTGCATCTATTTCATCTGGATACTGACCGAAATATTTCATCTGGATACTGACCGAAATAACTAACAAGTAAATAACGAACAATTTTTTCTATTTCAAGTATTTTAAGTAGATAATCAACCTTTTTAATTTTCTATTTGAAGTATTTATTTTCTATTTCAATTATTTCAAATATATAATCAAATTTTTTTATTTCAAGTCAATAACTAGATAATCAACCTTTTTAATTTTCTATTTGAAGTATTTATTTTCTATTTCAATTATTTCAAATATATAAACAAAGTTTTTTATTTCAAGTCAATAACTAGGCAAGCAAATAGCAGAAGGCATGTGAAATTTACCTAGAAGCCATATTGCTAAAGGGGAGGCATGCATCACAAGCCTGAAAAGCCATATTTCCACGGGCTTCGAAAGTGCATGCATCAAAGCACAAAGAAAAGCAAGAGAATATGCTCAGAACTTGTATATTTAATCATTTATCTTTACATAATCTAAATATTTACTATTTTCAAAATACTTATGCTATTTACTGCAAATACTTATGCTATTTACTATTTATTGTGCCTTTTCTTTGTAGTAAAAAAAAATAGATATTTACTATTTCTAATTAAAAATGCTTGTCCTGCAAAGGACAAGCTTATTAGTGAAGCCGCCAAACAAGATAAAAATACTCCTCCTCAACATCCCTCTCCTCTCCTGCAAGAATACCAAGACATTTTTGAAAATCCTCCTTCAACTCCTCCTGTAACAATACGAAAATTATTTTGAATATTGATAGCTAGTATGACTAGTATTGTAATATGATATAGTATTGTAATATGATATAGAGATTATAGAAACCATTTCACAACGTGTTGTTCATGCGAAAGGGCTTTGGACCATTTCAGCAAACCTGCACATGGTTTGAAGCCATTAAGTAAAAGCAATATTAGTAATAAAAACCACAGGGAAACATGCATTATATGCTTGCCATCTCTCATCGGTATTGCTCCACTCTGTTGCAAAACCCATAATAGAACTAAAATATGGAAAATACAGCCCCAAAAATGGGCAGATAGCAACTTTTTAGACATTTTGCACCAAATCAAAGCCAAAATCGTCAAACTTTCAAAACTAGTGAAAAGAGAAATCTCGTTTTCAACCAAAATCCCAGCCAAGATCATTACAATTTCAAAACTACTCAAAAGAGAAAAGCATCTCTAATTGATATTAGAGCAATGTGTTCCAGAATCTGGCCTCCATTCCTGGTAAGACCTTATATGATAAGCGCTGCTTCCCGTTGAATCTCCACTACCACCGTAGACATCTTGTTCTCGCCTCCCAGCGATGTCCTTGTGCATATTCAAAGTTGTTCCAGCCTCATAACTGGAGGACCCTGTTCTCTTCAATATTTCAGACCTGCCCCAAATTTTGTCTCGATACTCCATGTCCATTTTGAATGGAGAGTCCCATTTGCTGCATCTTAAGTGCTCTCGTGCTAAAACACCTTTTCCTATAACACTGTTATGAGATGACTGTGCCAAAGGAGAGATCCTCGATTGTGTAAACAATGGAAAACTAGGTTTAGAAAATCGATATCCATTGTGCCTTCGACCTACATATTCCATGAAATTCCAAGGAGCTAGTGGGTGAGCGAAAGGGCTTTCAGGTATTTCTTATAGGGTAGGCATAATGGCAATGCCACAAACAACTCGTTGGTCTTGCTCTTGCTCTTGCTCTTGCTCAAGGCGATACCTAGACATAGCAATCACGAAGTTAAAGCGAATTTGATATGTTACGCCATCCGTGCATGCAGCCAATGATTTATGTGCACAGCTGTTATGCTGTAGAAAAACATGCAGCAAATAAATTATGTGCATAGGTGTTATGCTTTGGAATTTAGAATCTCTTTACGTAAATCGAAAAATGATTTAATATTTCCAATTTTATAAAATTTAATTTGCGAGGGCCTCTTTAGTATTTTCTTAACATTCAAGATAATATAAATTTTTAAAGGATCTAGCCCCGTAAGTGCATATTTCTCAATAAAGTGTAGTTCAATCATTCTCAAACTATGATTTGTGCAGCGGTTGTGTTCTTCTCATTCCCATAAAGTCCAAAAGTAAAAAAAACTAGCATTGTTATTCAAATCCATTCGCATTGCACTGTGCATGTATCCACGCCAAATTTTGTAACATGTATACAGAAATTATAGTCTATGAAAACAATTGCCCTTTTTAATGTCTCAAAATTCGATGCATTGCAACCGCTTCCAAATGTGAAGCTTGTTTTTCATATATAAATTCTGAGAAGTTCATGACACCACCCTTACAAAGTAGATCTGGTGAGTCACCTATACAAGGGGATATGCATATCAGCTCAGTGGAAACACCACTTGTACCATTTCATGATCAGGTGCAAGGCATCAATTCTGAGAACTTCATCTCAGAATTTGAATCGGGCATCAATTCTGAGAACATCATATCAAAATTTCTGTCTAATGTTCAGTCTGATGAAAATCATATTGAATTTTGGAATTTGAATTCAGGTTATAATTGCAGTTATTTTGATTACTTGTGTTATAATTGGTATTTCTGAGGTCATCAACACTACTATTGTGCCAAATGTGGCGCGCAATTTTCTCTTTCATCATATTACCATTTACATTCAACCTTACTCCTTCTTAAGTTATACCACTTACTAAGACGTGTTTCTAAATCTGGCAACCATGCAGTCGTCAACTACCAGGTTGCTGCACTTAACGCAAGGACTAGTTGTCGTGCAGCCCTTTTTGTTTGGAGATAAAGCTAAGGAAGGGATTCAGGGATTCTTTTCATTTCCAGGCTGTATTATTGTAGCCATTATTTTAGTTTTGATTTGATGTAAGTTTAAATTTAAAAATAATGAAAAATGCAATTTTTCAGATATTTTTGGTAATTTTTTTTAAAATTGACAATAATTATAGGAGTATACAAAAGAAATTAGTTTCAAAATATAATAAATTTTATTAAATATAAACCACAATGGAGAAAATTTGGGGAAAAAAAAATGTTTTATATTTAGGAAATATTTAATCATAATTTTAAACGATATATCTAGTTTGGCATGGTCAACTAATGTATTTCTCCATGGCAATTGGGTTTATTAATTTTTTGGTGTCTTATTATTATTTGAGTTTATTAATATTATTATGTCTTATTCATGTTTTTGGTGTCTTATTATTATTTTGAGTTTATTAATATTATTAGTGCTTGACTAAAATTTGATAGATTGAACTACTTATTTGGTTACTTAATTGCTCTATATCCATATCATTTTGATTATAAATATTTTTTATTTCTTATTATTCAATTTCTGGCTAAGATTTGATTTTCGATTAAACGCAAAATATACACTTTGACTATTTCACCGATCAAGCATGTTGTTACTCTCCATTGGCATCTAAATCCATATTAAAGTAGATGTTGCTACCTCTTTTTCTTCATCACTCTTTCTTCATCAAACTGCAAATGGAAATTTATTTATTTAAAATTTGATTTTTTAGTTTTCATGATCTTCCCTCATCAATTCTTTTTTATAATAATTAAATTTTTATAAAAAAAATAAAATTTAAAATAATTTATTATATTATTAAGCTGGGAAATTATTATCAAAACTCATCCATACATCATTATGCTCAATATCATTAGCAACAACCACTCACACATATTCACAACTAACATCTTCAAGAATTCTGTGTTTGCGTCACAACTAACATCTTCAAGAATTCTGCGTTTCCAAATTCTGTGTTTGCATTTGGAATGTAAGTGCAAGTCGAAAAAATAACTGGAAATGGGTTGATTCAGGCCCTCGAAATTTAATCAACGTAGTGAACGAAATCTAAACCGTAGGTGTTGGAATATATAACAACAATAAATTACAACCTTTCCACGAAAATTTGATCATTCGTTTCTATATCACTCTAATCCCTACGTTATCGTTGATAAAAATAGTCATGCCTCTTTTCACTGAGAACTTAGAAAACACAGAACAAGATACACAAAACATATTACTGCAGTAGGCTATAGGTGGACTGAAAACTTTACAATAACCGCTTTGGATACAAATTGGATTTTACATTTTAAAATAATCGAGAGACAAACTTTTACTTCAATTTTGACTTCCTATTTTTTAAGGTCGATTCAATTAAAATGTCTCGGCTTGACACATGAGATGAAATGTTATCATTTTGTTTTAAGGACCATATATATTGTGTATTTATTTTAAGATAGATGTTATCTTCACATAATTAATAATATATTTTGATATATAGTTGATAGCATGTAAATTATGGGATAAAATATATATTAGGAATATTAGATTTTATAATATTAAGTATATAAAGGATGGAAAATGATGTTTATAGTTGTATATTAAATACTTTTAGTAATGAGGTATTTTTAGTTCTATTAAGTGATTGGAATTTTCAGTCTTATTTTTTTTTTTAGAGAATGTCTTGTTTTATTTATTCTTTCACCACAATTGTCTTTGTGGGTTCAAAGATTTTGGTTGCCAATTTTTACAATGTCTACTGTCCTCATTTACAATTGTTAGAGTGGACCTTTATGAATGGGGTATAGGTGTCTATTTTGTAATAGGAATTCTAAAATTTTAATTTAATTATCAATAATTATTTGGTAGATGGTAAGGTCAAACTTTCATGGAATATTTTAGAATATTCATAGCAGCATTCATAGGTCAAAGGTTGAGATTTACATTCAAAGTAGTTACTATAAATTAGTGGATAGTAGTTAATATTCACATTGAATAGTTTTACTATGTTGGTCATTATATGTTTCATATGATCTTTTTAGTCATATCTCATATATGCAAATGCTATGACATGTCTCAGTGAAGGTAATTTAATTAAAGGTTCCAAAGTTTTTTGAGCCAAGGGGCTAATTCTACAACCCAATATGAAAGTGGTGCTTAATTATGTCCGTGCTTAACTTGGAGTTAACACGTGTCCTTAAAAAATACTTGAAATTAGTAAAAATATTTCACTTTCACCATTGGAGTCATAAATAAAATATTTTGATGTCTATTTTAAATTATATAAATAAAATATTTAGGTGTGTATGTGTGTGTTGATTTGACCTTGCTTATTAATTAAAGATAAGATAATTTAGTTACTAATTAAAGGTAAAATAATTTATTTACTTCTTAATAAGAGGGAAATGTCTAATTCACTCAATTACTAATAAAAAATATTATTTGTAATATTTTTTTCTACAAAAAAATTTAAAAATGTAAAAATTGCACATGATCTCTCTATAAAAAGATGCAAAAAAACCAATATAAATCTATCTTAATCACTGATTTAATCTCTTGAGACTTAAATCTTTTTTCAAGTTTTGAATTCTAAAAAAAATTGCACATAATGATATTTGATTACGCTTGACTTTTGGGATATCCGTAATTGAGAAAGATGTATTATACATATTCAACGCATTGATTTAATACTTTATTTTTGTGGTATGGTATTTTTTTCTTTATATTTTAATTTTTAACTGAATTATGTTATTAAAGTATATTTTTTAATCATAACTGAATTATGTATAAGTAGAACTTTCGCGTAAATCATTTGTCCACGCGTTTCGAACCAACCAGTGTGGTTCATCGTCAGGACAAGTTGAAGAAACAGAGCCGCTTAAATCACATAAAGAGAGACATTTGTCCATGTTTTTTCGAACCAACCAGTGTGGTTCATCATAAGGACAAGTTGAAGAAACAGATCCAGCTTCGCATGGTAAATAGTCTGACCAAATCACATAAAGAGAGACATTTGTTGACGCGTTTCGAACCAACTAGTGTGGTTCATCGTCACGACAAGTTGAAGAAACAGATCCAGCTTTGCATGCTAAATAGTCTGAGAGAGCCTCCAACGACTATCTTGACCAACGACTAATTTTGACTTAGGGACCACAGTCAAAAAAGTCAAATGGATAATTAATGGGAGTTAGTTATCATACCTTAAATTATATAGAATAAATAATTATAGATGGTGTTTATGTTATTAGTTTATTAAAAATTTTAACTTAAATGGGAATTAGTTAGATCAAATACCTAACTTTTATATCTATATATATAAGTTAATTTTAGGATGATAGTTAGTTATAATAACTATATATATACTGGAAAGTTAAAATATATATTATATATATATATATAAAGTTAGTTAAAAGGTATAATTTTAAAATGTAAAATAAATGGATTAGTTAGATTAAAGACCCATATAAATATATATAAGATATGATAGTTAGTTATAATTACTAGAAAGTTAAATATATATATATATTGAAATAAATTATATGGTGATTACGTTATTAGTTGGTTAAAAAGGTAATTTAAAATTATAAATTAAATGGAATTAATGAAAATAGTTAGAATTAAATATCTCACTTTCATATATATAAGGTAATTTTTAAAGTAATTATGTTATTAAAATACATAAAGTAATTTATTAAAATATATAAGGTTAATTATGTTATTAAAATACATTTTTTATTCAAAACTCTATTAGTTAAGGGTTAATTTATTATAAAAATCTCACTTTTCAAGAATATTTTTTTAATATAATAATGTTGACCGAAAACATAAAGAAACAAAATGTCAAAAAAATTGTATAACCCAAAAATCCAAATTCCATCACTGAATCGAACAGTCTGAAATCTGAGAATGGGCTAGAGTCTGAAATCTGAAATTTGTCTTTAAACATTAGTCTGGGCTGACGACTCGGGCCCCTCTCTCAGATAAAATGCTGAAAGCCCTCTTATATTTTGCTCGTGCTCGGGATTTTGATAAAACCTTCGCGTATATACGTAACCGGCCACTGAACTTAAATAAATAACTTATTTATCGAGCATGGTAAAAGACATTGCCGTCACTTATGTCATCGAAGTAGCTCAATTAGGAAATGAAGAATGGAGCACTGTTAACCACCCAGTCGTCACTTATGCAATCGACTTAGTTCGATAAGGGAATGAACAATCGAGTAAATCGGACTTTGTTCCAGCAGGAAATGCAACTGACTTCACATCGTCCTGTGAAAAATTACATATTAATGTTTTTTCGAATCCCAACTGACTTACCATCATCACGTTACTAACTGTGAAAAGTGAAATATTAAAATTAAAAATAATTCCGAATGATTGCAAGACCGTTAGACTGCCGTAAAATATAATCAATCGCAATTATCATGCGGTTATTGTATTCCACCTTTAAAATATTCTTCACATTCTTTCTCTTACTGCTTGCCGTTTTCACTTACCAAGGCATTTAGGTTGTCTTGCACGATCACATCGGATATGACAGTAATTATTTTTCCTATTAATGGAATAGAATGTTGAAACAAGAAACGGGACGGTTGCCACCGTTACCGTGAAAAAAACGTACAAAAACAAGACGGAAAGGAAACGCCGTTTTGTACTGCGGTTCTTGTTAACAAGTGCATATATTTTATGGAAGACTTTCGTCCTCCTATTTACTTGATCAGAGACCCACTTTCAACCATTGATTTAAAAAGTGGTTTGTGCAGCCGATTTTACAGTCAATTGTTACCCATTTTACGCCGGAGTTCCAGGACAGCACTTGTGTGCAGCCCAATCCCAAGTCCAGGTGCACCCACCTGGCTTCCGTGTATGCTCCATGTTTGACCGTATGGCGGAGCACATGAGGTTTTACATTGTAAAACACAGTCAAAATGGTAGCCCGCTAGTCCACCATATGAACCAATTCATCCAGGCACCACATTGATTCCGCATAAGTGGGAGAAAAAACGGCAACTTGCACAGAGGCTACGGTAATAGCGGCTTTTATTTGACAAGCAAGGTTGCCTCCCTCCACCAATTCCTCCCTATCCAGAAAGACTCTCAGTCCACTGGAAATAAGACGTCTAGAGAGATGACTGACGAAAGTCTTCTTGGAATCAGGGCCACGATGGTTGATAAACACATCGTAATGGGGAAACGAAGTCGTGGCTGAACAAAAGGCTGCGGCGGAGGAAGTAGCAGAAGCATTGGCAATGTCACAGAGGGTGGTCGTTAAGTTTGCCATTGGAAATGGAATAGGCGATCTCAACAATGGATGGATTGATAGACAAAGCTGATACCGCAGGGGTTGGGAAATTGAAATGGTATGGAAAGTTGAGAACCAGAAGCAGGTATACACCTTGCTGCTTTAAAAGGTGCTGTCGACGGGTTTCACAGTCAATAGGGTTTAGAGGTTAGTAGAGCAATTCGATTTGGGTCTGTTCTCAGCCTGCAATTCTTGAGGGGGGGTCAAAATTTCTCAGAGCTCACGCGCTTTGTTAATGGATTCTCAGTCCAATTCTCAATGCAAGTTCAACACATCTTCTTCATCTTTGTACATCAAATCCTTCGGACAAAAGTAAAATCGACCACAGCAATCCAACGACTCTGTTTTTCTGAAATCCTGCGGGTGGTTTCGGGAGCTCTGGAAGTACAGACGGGTGGCTTTGATAGTTCTTTAACCAGGTACGGCATTGAAATTCTGTACATAATATCCTCATTAATGAATGATCTGTTTCCCTTTATCTTTAGCCGAAGGAGTAAACAGTAGAACCCCCTTTGTATCCCTGCTTTGGACGGAATACAGACCCAACAATACTTTTCTCGGCAGGCAAGTGCTCCATGATGGGCACTAGTGGTGCTCCCAAGAGGTCCATCCGACCACCGCGGCAAAGGGTTAAGGTTCCAGGATGGGCTTCCTTTGATGCCCAACAGCGGGGTGGGGTTCCTAAGGCTGACGTGGTCCCTTTCCCACCTTTTTCTCCAACCTCGTCCTCTTTTAATCATCTTCAGAGAAAGCAAAGTCAGGGTTCTGTTATGGAGAAGAATTATCTGAAAGATAGAATGATGTCTGGGCTGTGGTGCGGAACGAAAATATTTCCTTTATGTCTCCAAATTCTAGAGGCAAACCCTCGAAAGGATTTTCCCAATTAATAGAAAAAGTTGCTGTTAGGCCAGAGAAATTGATTGATCCTTATCCTAATACAACCCTGGCTAGCACTGCTATGCTGCAGAGCATGACAGATGATGTAAATCAGAAAAAGGTTGCAGTAGAGAAACTGAAGGCCTTGTATGGTTGGGCTGATGAGACATTGATAGAGGATGTTTTAGTGGCTGTTAATTATGAGCTTGAACAAGCCTTCGCTTCCCTGGAGTCTATGGCTGTGATACGTTGCCGGAGAATTCAAATCCCTCTGATGCATCTGAAGTTGTTGAGAATTCTCTACCTAATCAGAGTTCTAAAGGAGGTGGCCCTCTATTGTTTGAGTCCTTGGGTTTTGAAAATTTACATGTGACAATTTCAAGAGGACACATGCCAACTGCTACCCCTGAGCCAGAATGGGAGGAAGATGATGTATATTTGAAACATCGAAAGGAAGCATTGCAGATGCTCAGGTATATTTTGCCAGCCTATTTCCATGAAGTCCATTGAATTTGTTTAAGGTGATCATTACTGATAATTGGGAAGGCATGAACATATATTATCATCGCTTGTTTTCAAGCAGGGCTGCAAATCGACATTCAAGGGAAGCTGAAAGAGCTTATTTGTGAGGCGATCATAGCACTGCTAGGAATATTTCTCTAAAATCAAAAGAGGAACATTTGGCTGCAAATAAACTAAATGCTAAGGCAGCTGCAGAAATTTTTCAAATTAGAAATGAAAAACATAAGGACATTTGGAAGTTAGATCTACATGGGCTTCATGCAGCAGAAGCGGTGCAGGCCTTGGAATTGCGATTGGAAATGATTGAATACCATACTTCTGCCCCATCTGGTACAGGAACAAACCAGCAAAGCAATTTCAATACAGAGCAACAATCTTCGAGATTATTTTCCTTGTGAACTTGGAGGCCATCTGAACTTCAAGTCATAAGAGTTAAGAAGTTACTTCACTGTTTCATCTGAAATCAATTATTGGTTGTTCTAAAAATTTGCAAGATACTGTCATAAGGGAAAATATAGAGCAATTGGACAAGTCCTTATATTGGAAATATGCAAGGGAAAAACAATTATATCAATGAAACTGTTATTTCTTGTTTAGTCTGTTACCAATGTTGATGTGACAAACTATAATCTAGTGATGAGCATCGTATGATGTGACTTACTATAATCTAGTGATGGGCATCGTCTGATTATGGATATCAGATTCCTATCTCAGAAAATACACAGTGTCAAACACTCTTTTTCTGTTTTATGCTATATTTGCAAGATTTTGTCATAATCTGCTATATTTGCAAGATTTTGTCACAAGAAAAATATAGAGCAATTAGATAAGTCCTTATATTAAAATATGCAAGGGAAAAACAATTGAATCAATGAAAATGCGATTTAAATACAACATTTAACATTAATTACAATCCATATAAATAAAAAACAGTGAAGTATCGTAATGAAAAAAAAGCAGTGAAGTATAAATTGTTTTTCTTTCATTAAACTTCAAAGCACATTACTAGTCATTAAACCAGGTGAGAGATAAAATCTGTAACTTGTATACCATATATATCTATATCTATATCT
>APFE030708405.1:247318-288495 GCA_000404065.3 Pinus taeda
ATGCCTACAAAGAGTAGCACTAATGCACTAAGAATTCCTCAAACAAAGTCTATATGTTCCAAACTAGCTGCTCATGGGCAATGGAGGAGGCTTATAAAAGAGGAGTCTCCATGAATAGGTAAATGATGAGCTTTCCCCCAAGATAAGTGGATGGTCAGTCGAACAGACATGCCAGAGAAAGGATGACGACCTCAACAATGCTAACAGCCAAGTCTGGAGGGATCTGGAAGGTTGGCTGTTAGAACAAATTCGCCCAAACATGATCAGCGCGGGTGAGACACTGGGCTGGCGCGCTGACATCGCAGATCAACTATAGAGGAGGTCTGGTCAGCGCTCAACAGTACAAACGGAGGGCGCGCTGTCCGTAAAATTGGACCAGCGCGGAAAACACGTGTGCTTCCGCGCTGGCAGCACAGCAGTTACACTAGCCTCCCCCTGTCAGCGCGATTATTTAATTAATAGTCGCGATGATCCAAATAACTTAGGCAAAGAGGGTTTTTAGCCATTTCAGGGAGCATGAGCTTAGGTGAATGTGGTTTTATAACACAGTAGGGAGACTGACATGATGGCAGTGACATTTCACTGTGTAACACTATATATAGATATTTCTCCCATAGATTTGCATTATAATAAGCATAGATGCTTCGGAAATTACCCTGTCATGCTCTACTACAAACATGCAATATTTTAGTGCTAAATTCTTCTGATGAACGATATGAACCATTTGCCATACATCTTTCGCTGTTCATCTGTAAATTTCCATATCAGGTTTACTGCTGCCTTTCGGTCTCTATCCTCCAGATCCTTTCTATAGTGTAATCAATTGTAATTTTATAACATTATTTCTGCGAAATCATGTGTAGTTGGTATATTGGTATCTACAATTGGTACCTTCCTGACGACATAGTCTTTGGCATCTGTACTTGATATCGGAAGAATCTTTATTGACAACCAACATGCTGCCAACTTGTAAATAATTTCATGGTTCACAATGCTCCTTGCAATTTTTTATCTTCCGGTTACTTATTTTAACTATCAACTAGCAAAGCTAAAGAATCTTGCACGACCGCTGATGATTAGAAAACTGGTGAGCATAACCAGCAATTGTTTTTAGTTGTTAATTATGCACTTGCGGCAGTGCTTGTTGTCTTCGGCCATTCCTTGGTCAGTTAGGGCACTTCTGATTAGCCCTAGCTATTTGCTTTGTTCACTTAGGCATTCGTGCATACCGAGATTGATTTATGAAACATTAGTTAAAGCTCTCTCCGGATAATGATATGGGAGAGTTTAACGGATCTCTCTTATCTATCCCATGTACGCAATTTGGCTTTATATTTATCGAAGTGGATCTCTGGTAAGACTTCGTTTCATATTTACAAAAATCATGTTTCGGTAACTGTTTTTTTACAGTATAGTAAGCATAAATGTCGACACTCTAATTAAAAAAATTAATTTAATATTTTATATAATTTGTGCACGGACGGTTTTCCACCTATTGCAGTGTAACAATAGAAGTTATCAACGTGCTTAATTTTTCATGCAGGCAATATATTATGAGATGCTTCAACTAATTCCTTCAATAGAAGCTATCAACGTGCTTAATTTTTCATGCAGGCAATATATTATAAGATGCGTTAACTAATTCCTTTATAACGTGAACATTCTTGTTCTATGTTATGTTATTTGCAAGTTTGAGAGAGGTGATCCATTTTGTGACCTACTCTCATGTCCAGAATAATCGAAGACTCCTCTCTTGATGCAATGGGATTTCTAGGCATAAATAGAGATAATTTACAAATTTGTATCGGGATATATAAATAGATGAAGATAAGCTACCAATGTTATATCAGATAATTTATTAAATAATATATTGGAAATATGTATGGGAGATATTAATTTTTATTCGTTAAATGTTTAAAGCGTGGGTTATTAAGTAAATTATTTTGTTTAAGAAGTTTTTATTCACTTTTAATTTTAAGTATGGTTGAGATATTTTGTCCAGTAACTAAATAATATAAGTTAAGCTATCTTTTAGGTCTTATCTTTTTAATAAATATGTGATAATATGTTACAATAATAATAAATGAAATATAGTTCTCTCTTAATAATTTTGCTTTAATACAGAAGTAGGTTAGGTATCACCCTCTCAAGGGAGAGCCTATGAATATGAGAGAATAATTTGTCATAGGAAAAAGTTATCATTGGTGGGAGTAGATTATTTAGTTACTAGTCAGTGATTTTTGGTGTGAGCTTTTCATGTTTGAGTGCAATTACTAGGATTCCAAACTCATTGTTATGTGGATTGTGTGATTATGAGCAAGTAATACATCAACTTTGTTTTCATCATAGAGGATAGATCCTACATGTGCCACATGATGATGTCATTAAGGAAGCTTACACTCCAATATTTCATTACCAAAAGGATCTGCTACAGACACTCCAAAAGTTAGTATAAAATGGTTAATTTTGATGACTAAGAATTTTTGAGTGGGATGTAGCGGGATCATACTCATGCTTGAGACAATTAAATGTGTAGTTGTTATTAGGAATTGAACAAGGGATGTGACTAAAGCACCATAGATTATAATTTAATGTGAGAGATTTCACATGGAGGATGGACACATGGAGTATGGCAGTGTTCTCAGATGAATCATGCACCATAATATCCCATGTATGTAATGCACAAATTAGAGGATTTCCTCATAAAACTGATGTTTATTATGAACTATTTTAATTTTTGTGGACATCAAATGAGCCTTGAAATTTAACGTTTGCATACAATATCCAATCTAGTAGTAGACACTAAGGGTGGGCATCTATACTCCATCAGATCAGATAAAAATGTCATAAATACACTTTCTCTTTTACTAGGGGAACTGAACACACTTTATCCTCTTATTCAAGGATAAAGGTTTTAGGAAAAACATTACTTAACTAGAAAAATAGTTTTGGAATGCCTTTACATAACCATAAATCAAATGTCACTTCTTTTTCTCTAATATTAGATGGATTGATTGGAAGAAGATTGAGCGAGGCTTGATCTCAAGCTTTCTCTTGGGATGGGCATATTTTGTAAGGCAATACTCGAACTAGTCCCAGAGATAAGGAAACTTCATCTGGCTCCACGAAGTTTGAAACTGCAAGTCACAGAAGCGCTACCAAAAATTAATAGTGGACTCATGCGGAGCCCTCCATTGCTGTAACAATTTCCGGTCAAGATGGTCTCGATCAAAATAATAGAATATGTCTTTAGTAACATCACCAAAGTGCTCAAATGAGTGCATTGTGTCAGTCGGTACGCTAAGCACCCAATGAAATGGAGATTCGCAAAGTGTGTATGCAAGTAACAAACCAACTTGTTCGTCAGAAAACTCGTCTTTCTCATGAACCATGGAAAGAAATTTATGTAAGTGCTTAGGCCAGGCCACTTCGCCTTCACCATCATATGTGTGAGTAGAGAAGAGATCGAAAATCTTCACCAAGATGGAAACATCTTCACGATTCGAAAAACACCTAAGGGGAAGAAGAATGCAAGACTTCATGAAAGATATGCAAATGTTTAAAACACAATGAGAGGCACTACTTGTCATCAGACCCTCATTCTAGCGCCACAAATATTAACAGTGTTGGACCTGCCAACATGTTAAGGGGATCTCTCTGGTAAGAAGTCCCAATTAGACCTCGAACCATTTGATGTAGGAGTCTGAGTAGTGCGTCGTAAGGTAATTCCATGACCGCGATGTCGCATAGAGGCAAGTAAGATAACTCTGTCAATAGCATGGGTGTGACTAATGCAGTGAGTCAAGGAAGGTGTATGTGAGGTTCCAACACTTCGAAGGGAGAGGAAGGTGAAGGTGAGTTCTAAGTTGAAAGGGATCAATCCCAACTTGGCTAGGAACACACCACACAAAGGACATGCATAGCTTCTGGTAGAGCAGTCCACTTGGATGTGGCAGTCACATCATGCAAGCTAAGATAACACGAACAACGCCCAAAGGTCAGTGCGAGATGAGTGTGACAGTTGTTATAGAAAGGTTCATGTGAAAGATCTGTATGATGTCCGATAGAGCAGTCAACATAGACGGTGACACCATTAAGAACATATGCAACACATTAACAATAATATTCATATAATTGCATAAAAATCAGTTCATATGCAAGTATGTAAGATAAACAACATATATCATTAAGGAAACTGGAGCAGTCCAACTACAATAACAACATATGCATGAAAATGTTTTAGCTCTTATTATATAAAGAAGCGTAAGTCACAATCATACAATACATCCATGTACAACAGTGGAGCTTTACAGCCACATTCGCCTACTCCTCCCAAGAGATGTACTAGCTTCGTGTAGTGGAGAAGCCAAGGCATGTTACAATACTGTCCAAGCGTTCTTCAAGATAGTCTTAGTAGAAGCTTGGCTTAAAAAAAGCCCTTACAATGAGTTATGAGGGACTATTTATAGCAAAGGGTTGGATGACCCTTGACATTCCTCTTTGTGACAATTTAACTACCCTCATGACTCTTCACCTACTCTATGACTATTACATCCAACCATTGACACTTGACTTACACCTGACATGACTCAACATTACAACGCACATGTACTCATGTGAGACAACATGGGTTGAGCAAGCCTTGCAAGACATCAGTGACACTTGGTCCGTTGTGATGAGACCAACTCTTTGACATGCTTGTGATGGTGAAAGTGGTGAGCTGATGCAACCATTAGTCGTCTGTGATGGTGTGCATGCACCTCATGGTGACATCTTGCTTAAGCGAACTCTTGCCTCCATTGCAACCGGTGCATTGGTTTAGACGCTTCATGCAACTCATTTGCTAACATGCAATGGTCTTCTTGGGTGTGGTTGAATCCGCAACACACTGATGTATAATGTTCGTGCTGATCTTCAAGTGTGTGTTGGTGGTCATGTGCATTAACTCTCCGAAGTACATGTTCAGCCTCAGCTGGACTTGCTTCCTGTCATCACCTTGGTGAGTGCGTTGAATGGGTTGGATTTCATGTGTGCGCTCAACGACATGCATGTTGTTGAATCGCTTGCATGCAATCAACAAAACTACTCACGATGTCTACTCTGTGTCAACTCCTAGGATGAATCCTTAACTTGTATGGGAGTATTTTCATCCGTGAGTGCATCTTGTGCCCAGTGTTGTTCTTGTTCTTGTTGTAGCTCATTCATCTATCTGTGCAGCTTCATTCTTCTTGAGTTGCTACTTCAACACATGCAATTCCTTATTTGTTCCATCCTATACCTTCACGCAATCTTCATGTCAGGCCATCACTTCATAGCCTGAGTCTCTAAAGTTGCTTTCATCATCAATCAACCTGCTTGAGCTTGCAACCTTGTTCCACCTTCGTGTTTTCAACAACCCTCCTCTTGCATTCATTGCATTTGGTATGCTATCTTCAGTTTTTGTTCATGATGTTGCTCATTGTGATGTTGCTGCTGTCATATCTTGACGTCCCTATCTATGAATAACTTGATGTCTTCATGGGAAGGAAAGTCCATGGACACTTGGTCGACTACATCTCTAGGTGTGCTCTAGATGGTGCCTTCATCTCTACTCTCCTGGAAACCATTGCACCCATACTGTTGAGAGGTAAATGAACACCTACAATACCTAGATATAGGGCAACACAAATGGAAAGAAATATATGAGTTGAAAACCAAAATGAACATGAAAAATTACTTGTAACATACGTGGGAGAATGATCATGAAGGTTTCACAATTCCAGCCAAGAGGTCGAGAGCCTGACTGCCAAGAGCATAAGGCATAGTCTGAGTTACTGGAGACTGACTGACTGTTGGAACTACCCGATGCATAGTTCAGTCTGACTATTGACTATTGGGATTGCGCAATGTGCAATTCCAGCTGAGAAGGACTACTAGCCTAAGGAAAAATTTAAGCAATTTCTTGGGCCAAGTAGCCATTATCCTCTACAAATGTGTAAAATAGTCCTGGAGGCCAGTGTTGGGCAGGAATGCACAAATATAGAGAGGAAGGTGACCCTTCCTTTCCCAAATTGCACAATGCAGCCTTGGTGAAGGAAAAGCGAGGGCCAAGGTTGGCTCGACTCGTTGACGGGCAACTGAAAGAAAGTAAGTCAATGAATGCATGGTGACACTAAGTGATAGTAGAAGTGATTAATAGTGCATGCAAAACATGAATGAAATATTCATCAAACAAATCAAGATGCATGTGGTTGAGGCAGTTTGCTGGTTGGGCGAACGTCCATGCAAAATACTTTCATGCATGCGACAATAGTGAGATAGAAATGAAAAATGAAACAAAGATAGGACAAGTTATTATACATGTAAACGACATCAAGTGTTCAAAAAAATCAAGCATCTAGTACTCACACAATGAAAACACAAAAATCAACAGAAATGCAACAATAAGCATGGGAAGCAAGTTTACCACAAAACAACTGAGATGAATGTGTCAACTGCTCCTAGATGTGATGTGGGATGTCAGAGCTAAAAGGTTGATGTGGGGAATGAGCTTTGCAACGCCGAGGTAAGGAGTTTTGACAACATCAAGGTTGTGACGTGCATGTCACAAATCTAAGGGAAGTGACACTTGGTGGGAGGTTTCTGAATTGATCCTTGCATGTACCCTCCAACTACTAAACATAGATTCCTAACAATGGATGTCTTTGCATTCTACCTTCGGAGAAGCATCCCATGCATGCAGGCCAGTTTTTCTCGGTCCAAGAGGGAACTGGTCAACTCAGCTGCACATGTAAGGCGCTGCCCGACTGCTAGATAAAAATGCACATTTCTAGCTAGGAGCTATGCTAAATTCCCAGGAGATTTGTGTAATTTTTGGGTAGAGTAGTTGGCTTCTACCCAAATTTGGATAAATTCTAGGCTGAGCTGCCCTACTAGGGAAATTTACACAAATCCTTCTAGGAGTGTTGACTAGTAGGATTGCTCAATCCTGGATCCCAGTAGGCTTCCAGACAATATTGCATAATTTTTGGTGTGAAGGCCGATTTCCCTCCAGAAATATGCAATTTTAAATGGGAAGTTGCTTAGCCTGGAGCCAGAGAAAGTCTGGGTGAGCAACCTGTGAAGGGAAAGGATCAAACTGTGATTGACAGGATGCCTTTGTGCATGAAAGACACTAAAGCTTTAGGACTTGACAAAGCAAGGCAAGGTGTTGTGTAATGTTGGTAGGGAGGCTCCAAAACAGGCTAAGGAAAAATTTTGGAGGGTGGTTGTAGCCGCTACAACAACTTGATACCCTAAGACATCAGCAATTTAGAGTACAGACTGAAAATCAATGCAAAGAGAAGGTCTTTTGACGGTTCGCCAAACTTAATGGGAAGGAAAAAATGAAAGGAGGATGAAAAGGGTGCAGGCTTCCCAAGTGGAGTCACTAATTTATTAACCAGGAAATCCCCTCTATGAACGGAAGTGATCCCTCTAGCCCAATGTGTGCATCTTGTAACAATCATGACAAAACAAGAGAACTTTCCTAACCTAGAGCAGAATGACAAATGAAAAAGGGAGATGACCTACCTCTCCCCTATGTGATCAACCTTTGATGATGATCCCAATCCCTTAGCTCCCAGGCTCGCTCCTCGCTATTCCTTGCATCTGAATACCTATAGAGAGATCAAAATACAACAACAAGAGAGATCATACAATATGCATTCCAATGTAAGTTGTACAACAAATCTAGAAGTATTTTATTAAGAAAACTATCATAGAAAAGCTTATGGGAAGTAAAACATTCTTTAATTAATGATTAATTCAAAGAGGCAAGCATACAATCGGTGCCTTAATGTTGAAGGCCTCCTTCAGGATGGTTCCAAGTATAAGATAAACTTAACGAGATATCCTTTTCCTCTCTCACCAAAATGGTGACATCTAAGCACAATTCAACATAAGCATGGCAATTAACAATTACCAACCCATTGAGGAAAGTGAAGAATGGATTTATAGTGAGGGAGAGTGAGTTAGAGATCCACTAAATGGGGAAGAAGGTCCTTATCCCAAAGGTAAGATCCCGAAAGGTAGGATCAAGGGCTCTAAATGGGAGTAATTGACCATATCTTCATCCAACAATTACTAGCTTGTCGTTCTTGAGGCTTCTAGTAAGAGAAGCTTCTACTCCATTTTTGGAGAAGCTGCTTGAACAGGATAAGCGTGGATTTTCCTATCAAAATTTGTGCTGCCAGCACTAGTCATTAGTTATAAAAAAAGGTTACTAGCACATATTTTCCTAGTAAAAGTAGCGTTGGTCTTGCAAATGAGGGTATTTGAAAAGTTTTTCCAGAATTTATTCAAGACATTAGTTCTCTATCTCTTTAGGAATGTATTGAGCATATCATTCATGGTGAATAAGTTTACACAACCTTTTTCTTTTTACAACATTTTTTATGACCATGGAACAAAGGATGACACTTCAAGTATATATTTTGGAATGTGACAGAATATTCTGTAACAGTAGCTAGCTAGAAGATTACATCACTGCAACAACTAATGAACATTATACAACTAGATCATGCCAAAGACATTAATCACAAACACATGACATATAACCACCATTAGGTTGACCTAAGGCATACGATGCACAATGCCAAGACCCTATTGACATCAATGCTGACACTATAATGCCAACAATATTGCACAAACACACCTTTGTGTACTACACAATAATGGTACGATAGATCATATTTCTAATATAACTTTGAATTTCAATTTCTATGGACGTTGTTTATATAGGAACTATAACCAAATATTATTCTTGTCTAATTCTATAAGGTGTCAAGGAATATTAAAATTGGTGCATAGTGATGGGTTTGGACTTATGTCGATTCTATCACTATGTAAAGATATGTACTATGCCCAATTTATAGATGACTTCTCAAGGAATTCACGTATTTATTTTCTCATGAGGAATTTTCAATTCCATGGTAAAATTCAAAGATCTTAAGACTCTTGTGAAAATTATGATAAAGAATACAAATAATGTATCGAAGATAGATAATAGTTGAGAATCTTGTAGTAATGAAGAATTATGTAAGAAGTGGGGTATAATAATGCAAAATACTACTCTATACACACATTAGTAGAATGGAACTATTCCCTTCATTTACGAGCCCTAGAAATATTCTTTGGCTCCTTCTTTGTAACCTAATACCTACTGTACTTCACTATATTTTTGTCTTGCTTTACTTCCTTGCGAGTTTCTCTTCCACCTTGAGAACTGTCTCACATGCTTCCTCAATAGTTATCAAAGGTAAAATACTTAAATCATCTTGGATTTTGTATCTTAAACCATTAATGTATCTCGTAACATTTTAAATTCCTTCTTTTACATGACTAGATATTATTCCTATCCTGTAAATTCTTCAGTTTATTCTAGTACAAACATTTACTTATTTTTGATATTATGCATTTGCCCAATAATATTTAGTTGGCATTCCAAAGGTAGAAATTTACGTTTTAATTTCACCACCATTTGGTCCCAACTGGTAATCCTCTTCTTGCCTTTATTTTTTCACTCTGCTTGTAAGTTATACCACCATAGTCGGGCATTTCCATTCAATCTAGTTACTCAAAATTTGACATCTTTCTCCTTAGCTACACTCTCATATTTGAAATATGTGTTTGTAGTGTTGTTGCAATTGATCAACTCTTTAGCATTTAATTTTTTCACGTATGTAGATACCTCCAACCTTGATATGTTTGTCAATCATATCATTATCTTGATCATTTTCTCTTTTGGAATCACCTCTTCAACATTAGCTTCTTCATATTCTAAAGACTCTTCTAGGTTTCTAATGTTATCAGTGATGACACTTCTTCTTTGTGTCATCTCCATTACATATAATATTGTTGGTATGCTTCTTACCTCTTCAAGAAATATTTGGTTGAAAATTGGTCTTCCTTGACCAATTCTAGCTCCTTGGGTTTCTCAAGCTCTATGTGCCATATTTATGTATTAATTTAGTTTTAGGTGATAACATTACTTATTATTGAGGCCCAACATCTAAGTCCATACCATTTTTCTTTGCATCACAATCAATGTAGCAAATAAGGATCCATAATAACATATGTATATAATATTGCAACTTATGACCTCTATTGACCCCTCAAACTATACTTTTATCAAATATAATTGTCAATCTAGTTTTATTGTGATCTTTCTTACCATGGTCGACATGTGCATTCAAATGCCTTATAGTGTCTTCCTTATATCACACCAGGAATGGAAATTCATCTTCATTGATGCATGCTTCAATGGAAATTCAACTTCAATGAGGAATGGAAATTAAGCTTGAAGGAGTATTAGATAAAATAAAATATATATTTTTATTTCTTCGCGGCTCTTCACTTAACTTCTCATTGATTGGTCTTTTATAGTTTATAGATCTGCAACTTTTCTCTTTTTTTATTTTCTCTTCTCTTTGGCAATCTTCCGTGGCTTTCTCTTTGGGAATCTTTTATACTCAATAGGAGAGCATTATCCAAATCGCTCAGTTCTGTCCACCTTTGGGGGGTAAGTTCCTACCGATATCGTCAATGAAGCCCCAACTCCCACTCTCCAGGTGATCCAGGCCTCACTCGATGAGGCTTTGAAGTTCTTTGAAAGTGTGCTAATCTGTTGATTTAATGGTTTTTGGCCACAATTGACAGCTCTCCACAGTTGGATCTCAGAGGTATGGAAGCCTCTAATTCCTGATGCAATTAATATCTACCCCTGTGCTAGGGGTTTCTTTATAGTAAATTTTGAAAAACCTGAACGAAGACAATATATTCTAGATTCTGGCCCATCGTTTTGGAAAAAATCAAGCCTATTCATGAGGCCATGGAACCCATCATTCGATCCCTCAAGAATAGTCATAACCTGAGCACCAATTTGGGTGAGATTACCAAACCTACCCTTGCATATCTGGAATTTCTCTTCGCTGGAAGCCATTGGAAATGCAATTGGGGAATTTTACTATAGGTGCCCAGAAACAGAGGAATATGCCAAAACCACCTATGCATGCATCTGTGGGGAAATGGACTTCAGCGCCAGATTGCCAACTGAAATACACCTAACAATTAAAGACTATGTGTAGAATAAGAAACTCAATTACGAAAGTGTCCTCTTCAGATGTCGATCCTACTTTGAGATAGGCCACCTAGCCAAAGATTGCCCAAAGCCTCCTAGAAAAATTTTGTTAGAAAAAATCAGCACAGATCTACATGGTGGGAAGGAGCACAAAAAGAACACTACATTATCATCAAAGAAGAATACTCTTGAGAAAACTCTGAATTACAAGAAATATGGCAAGAAAGAAACAACTCTTAAGACAAGGAGGGGGAACGCCCTGCCCAACAACAAAAATGTGAACTCGACAACCCCTCAAGCATCAACAATTATGAGGTTTCGCATACCGCGCAAAATAAATCTTCATTTAACAGCAAAGCATATCTCCTAGACCAAAATTCTTCTCTGAGTATCTTCAAAAGGATGAACACAATAGATCACAAAGTTAAGATAACAATGTGCCAAGAGCCAGAAGAGATGAAGGAGATGCAAGATAAACAAAGTTGGAAACTGTAGAGAAGATAAAGAAAGCTACAACACCAATTTCACCAAGAAAGACGAGGGGCCAGACAATTAGAAACTAAGGAAATTATAGGTTCGATAGACCAATTTGGTCTCAGTGGACGCTAACCATCATCATCATCATCATCATGAACTCCATGTAGATTCCATGTATGCGGTACAGGTTCCACACACAAGTCTCAATGTAGATGCAAGCTATACACAATTTGAATGCATATTTATCTTTTACATAGCCTCTAGGTAGCCTCAATGGTACACACAAGTTGCCAAGAACCATACTCTCCACAAATCCTCCCACCCACAACATTCGATTAGCCATAGCTTTCTCATACACAACAATTTTTTTCAACATCAAATCTCTCATGCACTGAATTTAGCTCTAATATCATAATGATTGTATAGTGTCATAATAGAAGCTATACACAAATAAAAACTAAATGATGCAACTGCAAATACAAAAACTAAAACAAACAATATTAATATTCAAAGACCACAATTTTATTCATTAAAAAGTTTGGTATCTTTTCCCATTCTTTCTTGAGCCAACAAATGCATTACATTGCTATTTATACTTATACATGGAGAAATCTAGGATTCTCAAGAGATTATTCCTCTCCTAGACTTTGGAAGAAGTTGATAAAAAAACAAATTTCTAGGAAGTTATCATAACATTTTCCTAAATAAAAATTACTTTTTTCTTTTTCTTATCATTTTTTATACATACTATTTCTAGCATTTTTACTTGTTCTAATATTTTCTAAAAATCTACAAATTCTAGGATTCTCTAGGAGTCCTTAGATTTGGAAAATTAAATAGACATTTTATTACGACGTTCTTGCATTAATTATACATTTCTCTATAACTATGAAGTAGCATATTATAATTAAAGTGTTATTTTTAAATTCTCTCTAATACAATAACTAATTACTTATGCATGCAATGTTAGCTATTGATACTACACAAATTTATAATTAGACATAAATTAACTTTTGATTATTTTTTTACATGATTTTTAAATGCTATGAAATTTAGTAAATTTTTAAAAATATGCAACCAACTTATCTATTTTTTAACCATGTTTAATGGGTTATTTATTCAAGGTAAGCCATATATACCAATATTTTATGATTGTTGAGGTCCAAGATAAGCCAAATATACTAGGATTTTTTTACTTAGATATACTAGAAATTTATGACATAGAAAGAGCCAAACTCCAAGAGGATCACAGGGCCTACTTCCTAAGCCTTATCACAAGAGGCCAAATATGTCCCCCAGTGTAATTTTAAATGTGTTGGAGGGGATAACATCCTATTATGTCGACCATTGGGTCATCCAATAAGGAGGAAAATAATCTATTTATGTCTATAAAAATAGGTTATGGAAATTATTGGAGCATGGTTTGTTAATAGAGAAAACAAAAAGGGAGGGTGGCATAGCCATCATTTCCTTAATATGTAACATGGACAAACATTGCTACCACTTTCTAAAGTGGGATATCAACATTGTGTTGGATGGTACATCATCTTAAGTGTTGTAATGACATCAATTGTTGTGTGAAAATGAAAACCCTAGAGGATGGGGAGAGGATTTGGGAACCTTCTCTTCTCCATTCTATTTCTTCACTAAAATAGAATTTGGGAATGAATTTTACTTTAGGTCAAATGGAATACAAAGAATTATAAGTCTCCCCTTCATGTTGTTTTGATGCGTAGTTTCTCCTTTTGCTAGTGGATATTTTTGTAAGTGTCCAACCTAGTTAAAACATAGAATGAGAGGAAAATCACCTCCCTCATCGTAGTCCATTTGCTTAATCCTTACAACCTTTGGGTTGTAAGAAATCTATTAGTTAGTTTTTATTGGCCATGTGGATTTTCCTTCATGTGGTTTATTGTACTAAGGAAAATAGATCATGTAAGGTCGTAAATCCCCTTTCTGAATTTTATCATTTTAGTGGTTTGTATCTAATGATTTTAGAACAATAATTTCTCTTGTTCTTTGTGTGGTATAGAATATTCCTTTGTTTTTCTCAAAATTTAGTTGGTTTCCTAGGAATAATATTTGTATTCTCTTTTTAAAATGTAGAAGGCAACCCATAAAACATTGTAGTCTTCTTATTTTGCAGGTTAAGGCTCTCCTCTTTGATGAGGTTGATTCCAAGAACATACCCTAGTCATGAAGTGTTATGAAGGGAGTGCAAATTCATAGTTGTAAGGGAATTTTATTTATTAGAGGTGGAGCTAATTTGTGTTCCATGTTTTGTGGTCTATGTCAAGTGGTTGATCATCTACGATCTCTCTTTATTGTTTTATGGTGTGCCTTGCCTCCTTTTTCTAGTTGGTTTCTATGAACAATCAACAACATGACTCACATAAGGGCTCTTCCTATTGTTCTTCTTATGGTTTCTCAAGGCCCCAAGACTATGCCCAATCCTCAACCCATTTTCTTCTTTCACAAACTCCCCTAGAAATTCAATAATGGTTTGAAGAGGTTGAGGAGGTTATAGAAATCAATAGGGAATGTTTATCAGAGTCAGACCTATCAACAATAGAAGCTTATTAGTTTCCAAAATCTTTCCATACCCAAGGGATCCAAAAATAATATATGTACATGGTGGAGCTTTATTGGAATTTGAATTATTCATTGATAAAGTGTTACTAGGTAGAAATGATGCAATATATAAGATGCAAATGATGATGGGTGACTTACAATAATAATCTAAACACATGGACATACATCTAGAAATAATATATGAGGTCGTCATAAAAAAAAATGTTTTACTCATCAAAATACTATAGATGGCTAGTTTCCCATGATATGGATGCTTCGACCTCCTCATAGTATATATATGATCGATTATTTTTTTACGTTTTTTGTTATGATCACTATCAGGATTAATCTGAGCTGGTTTTGATATTTTACCAATATCTCGTAGTTATGATATAATCGGAGGCTAATGATCCATGATTTTGTAGTATTTTTTGTGATTGAGGATAGTCACTAGACTATGCATATGTTTTGGAAAACAACCCTTCTACTTTTGTATCAATCAGGTTTCCCCAGTGGTAAGTGAATAACATACATAAGGCTAGACTATGTAATTTCTCATTCAATAATATAATGGTTTTAATTTAAAAATTTAATTTATGGAAATTAGTATATTAAATATTTATATACTTAAAAATGTTAATTACATTTGAATTTGATGAATTAAATATATTTATTTAAAATTTTACATAGAAATCATGAACTTCTACTCTATAGTACATAAGATTGCCCTATCCATTTCAATCCCCTCAAATATAATGAACCAAATTTTATGTTGGACTAATTAATTACACCTTCCAAGGATATTATTTCAATTACCATGAAGTAGTGGCATTCTATTGGAAATTAACTTTTGAATGTATTTACAGGATGAGGTGTAATGCCAACTGAATTACTTATATTCAGAAAAGGTCACTACCAGTGTTGAAGCTAGAAAAAGATAGGAACAAATTCTCTTGTATAGTCCACATTCCCATTGGATACATTTTCAAAGAGTCTAAGGTTCTCAACATCCTTGTTTGACATTTGTCTCTAGGAAATTACACTATCCATTATAGTTATGTTTTATTAAAATGATAGAATGCTTCACTCATGTGGTTATCCCACCTTGTAGCTAAAAGGTTAAGCCCTCATTTTATCTAAGAGGGAAATATTTGGATTGTTCTAGGAATTTAGCCAAGACAAAATGCTATGAGAGATGAATAATAAAACAACAACCCTCATAAACTAATGAACAATTAAATTCATTTTCCTATAGCCTTTGTCCTTCTGGATTTCTCTCTCATTATAAGTGATCAGAAGGTTTGATATTTAGAACAAGGATATACTTCATGGATTCTAAGGAAACATATATATGCCATGGGAACCATATTTCAATCCAAAATTGAAACTTATGATAGTTGTAGTTACGGTTAGATTACCTCATCTCTTAGTTATATTGTTTGATCACAACTCCCAAGGACTAATTGAAAAGAAATCAAAAAATTCTATTGACTTACTAGAATAAAAAAAGAATTTATAAACTTACTCAAGAATATGCATGGAGGTTGATTTGGTGAAATGATTCCTATAAACCCTATAAATCCATATTCATGGGTAGATTCACCACAAAGCTCTATATTATGAGAAAATTATCCACAAATCCTCACGCTTATGGAAATTTTACTAAATATATTTTGAAAGAAGAGTAATGTCATTCAAATAAGTAGGTAACAAAGATATAATTAATGAATGAAATATAGCTAAAGATGTGTAACACCACCTTCGAGGTCTACCCAAAGTAACCATGCCAATTGGGGTAAACGTGAGGAGAGATGCTATTACAATTAGGTTTGACCTCCTATGCCACCTTAAGGAAGTGGAATCGACAGAATGTCACCTACAGTCATCCAGCATCATCAACAAACACTTTAGGAGACAATTTAGCCACTCATGTAGCCTATACTTGGGTCCCACTACTATTTTGCAGGTTTTCGGCCATAGTTTATTTCATGCTATTTAAAAGGGAGTGACCAACAACCTAAAGCTGCTCTCGCAGACATATCTCCCAGTGAGTGTGGTCCATAATTTCTAGTTTTGTACCATCAACCTTGAGATTTGAGCCACTTTTCTAGCCCATAATCCTAGCCACTACATAACACTTGTTGTAACTTTTAAAATTCATTAAAAAACATAGTAATAATGTTGTTCAATCATAAATCATCCTCAGGACTATGCCTAAGCATCACCAAGCGGGACTGAAATTTTGTCAAACACTTGGATCAATGTAACCAATAGGTCTAGGATACAAGATAGATCATAAATGACTGAAATGACTTATGAAACATAACTAAAATGACCACCTCCTTCTCCATTTAACTATTACATCATCAATTTGGTATTGCATCCATCCATTTAACAATTATAAGTAAATATACGAATTAACCATGACATGAACCACTCATTCAACCATGCTTATAACTTGGTGAGTACCAGTATTGCAGCCAGAATGCAGCAACTCCTAGGCTACCAACTTTACTTTTATGAACCGGGTAGTTCGTAACAAACTCGGAAGTGTCGGTGCTATATGCACAAGTACTAGTTCTCACTGGAGGTTGTCACTTGGTCAGCCGGTGCAAGACTACTAGGAGCTCAATCCAACTTTTGTAGATTTCAAAACAAGCTCTATGTCTGATGAAAGGAAAGAAATATTACTCTACAGATGCTATTCTAACTGCAAAAAGGAGAAAGACTGAAATGTAAAGCAAAACCTAGTAAACCCTAATTATCAAGCTAATTCTACTTTTGCCAAAAACAGTATGAAAACCATGAAAGAAATTCCATCACCTACTAAAGGAAGTAAACAACATCTAACCATGCTATTTCTAGAAGTAAATAAGGAAAAAACATATTTTTGGATTTTTATGTGCTTTTATGTGAATTTAACATGCATTTAATTTATTGTGTGTGAGTGTGGCAGCGAACAGGTGGCGTTAAAGGGTGGTTTTGGAGCTTGGGAGGATGTAGGATGGTGTGGATGGGTCCTAGGAGGTTTTAGGTGGCCTTCTGGAGGCTTTTGCCACACTCAGCCTCCAAAAGAAAGCCTACAGGAAAAACTACAGGAGGAAAATAGGGAAACTACAAGAGGGCTACAAGAGGAGGCCGAGAGAAATTTTCGTTGTTTTGAGGGTGTGATAGTTGGTGGAAAAGGTGGATGAAGGTTGGAATGAGGTGTTAGGGAACGTAAGGTCTACCTGAATCACCAGGAGAGAGAAATATGATTGGTTTTCTCAAGGAGAGAGGAAGAAATTCTATAAAAATGAAGGAAACTAGGGTAGAATTGAGGTGAGGATTGGGAGACCTATAGGGAATCGATCAAATGGAGGGTGTGATTGCTAGTAAGCTAGCCTAATACTGGAAGAGATCTGCTGCATAGAAACTTATAGTCAACCAAGAAAATCAAACAACCAATGAAATGAGTGCATCCTAGGTAAAACAAAGTTTCGCATTAAAATGACCTAAACAATGATGTATAGAAGGAAATGTTGGGAAATGATGTAAGAAAGGAAAGCATGAAAAAGGAATATTGAAAATCAAGAAGTGAACATGATAAATAAGATCTAAAGAAAAGAAAAACTAAACTATCAACCAACTAAAGAGCTGCGAACACTAGAAGTCCTAGGAATGAAGAAAAACTGTGTTGTTGGGGCAAAAAGAGATTCTTTGCCTCAAATCATGGTCCCAGAGGGAGGAAGAGAGGCCAAGGCACTATTGTTAGCCTTTTGAATCTTCTTTGACCTCTGCTTAACCTACTATAGAAAGCACAAATGGAAGCAAGCTACTAAATCATCAAAAACAACCTATTCTTAAACATAACAGAAATACATCTAATAACAAACTAATCTACAAACTGAAGTAAAGAATACAAATTCAACTAAAGAGAAGCTTGGTTTCTTGGATTGGGACCTAACCCAAGAGCTTCAGCCCTTTTAGGTAACTCAATGCTAGCTCAAAAAGGGTTCCATCTTCATTATCAAAAAATAGCAAGATTACATAAAACTGTCATAAAATAGTAAGCTCGAAATTTGAGCAGAGTTTACACAAGAAAAAAAAAAGTCAACCCTAGTGAGGCCCTAGGACTCTCTACTTATACATATCAAGCTACCAACATCTTCCTTAAAATCAAGGAGGCTTGGCTCCGAAAAATCGAGATAACTAGCATTCATCTTCCACTTTCTCAGCTGCCTTCTAGTGCATGATTCAACTGCTTGTACTTCGAGTTGAATGAAGGGGAATTAGAAGTGAGGAAAAATAGATGAGGGGGATTCCCTAATGTAAGTCCTCATCTCTGTGTACTTCAAGTTTGCTGCAGTTTGACAACTAGATCCTTGACTTTGACCTCAATATCCATCAATAATCTGCATTAAATACATGTTAGACCACATGGCATAATAACTAACTCAACTCACCCTATAAGCATAAATATAATCAGAAAATCATACAATAAGCTGAGAGAATGGTTTATTTGACTAGGTTAGGAGGTAAAATGAGACCATATAATTACCCATTTATGAGGCTCATCATAAACCCCCTAGTGAAGGTATTATTCATCCTCTGAGAAACCTAGTCAATCTCTTGGTCTTTCATGGCTCTAGTGGCCTCCCTAGCATTCCAGGCTTCTAATGTGGTCTGCTCATGTTCTCCATAAAATCCTACCTTTCTTTCTATGTCCTTCCACTACTCCTTCTTTTCTTCTTGTCTTCTCCCTTCTAGCATGCCTAATATGAGTGAAGGACTCAATTTGATGCCAATCCAGTTGACCTTCAACCTTTGCATGGAGCTCTTGTACATTGGCACTCTTTTCAATGCCTCCTTCAACCTCATGGGGGAATGGTATTCTCTAATCTACAAGCTGTGGGGTAGGGTGTTCCATATTCTCACGCAAGCATGCACACAGTCATCCCCAAGTAGCCTAACCATATCTTCAAAGTGTGCAATGGCTTGTTCCTGATTGGCTAGATATTTAGGGGCAATCTAAGGGTCATTAGAAAGTAGGTTGTGTGTGCTGATGAGTGCCATAGGATTTGATGGCTCAACGATTATCATCAGTGGTTCATTCTACTCTTTTATTAACAATCTTTTCATTTCTGCTGCCCTCAATTCTTCATGGTTCATCCATGATGCCATGGCCATTAATTGCAGATCCCCTAGCTTGGCATTGGGATCCCACACATTCAGGTCCGTGAGGACCATGTTGTGTAGATAGAACTCTGCCATCTTTTCTTTTTCCTCAGAGCTGCTTTGGTCACACAAATCCATGAACTGCCTGTAGTCATGGAAAGACATTATGCCTCTTTGTGCCAAAGTTTTTATTTGAAATTGAAGCCATTGATCCTTAAGATTTGGCTGGTCTTTTGCATTGTAATGATTCTATGGATAAGCTGGCCATGTATGCCAAATGAGTCTCTTTCTCTTGCAGCTACCTCCTTAGTAATTCATTCTCATTCTCAAGGTGGCTTCTTGTAATGGCTTCTCTATCTCCGAGAGCACTCAATTCCCTGCCCATTTCCTTGAGTTTGTCTTCCATGTGGCCAATATCCTCAGCTCCTTTGGACTTGGCTATCTGCATCGACCTATGATTTCTCACTCTCTCTTTTTCCAATTCAAAAAACAATGGAATTACAAATTTCTGTGGGATTATCTTTCCTCCCTCAACTAGTCTGTAATAGGAGTCAAGATTAGGATGGGGGTTAGGTTCTTGTAGCTCTTGTGCTTCCTCTTTCACCTCTGGTTGTCCTCTTATCTTTTCCTCGAGTTTTTGTGTCTCCTATATTTTGGACAGTGTCTCTTGTAGGACTATTTTAGCCTCATGTAGGTCTAGTTTGGGGTCCAGTAGAATTGTCTTTCCCTTCCATGTAGAAGAAATTGTAGTCCTCCTTTCATAGGTTATGGGTGTCTTGGAAGGAGATTCTTTCACCTTGGAAAATGGTGAATCTTAAATGTTAATGGGAGTCTTTGATGAGGATTGAGGTTTAACTGTTTTAATTCTGGTACTCTTCCTTGCCCTGAAATACATGGAGATTTTTCTTTTCCTCTTCTACTTCTACTTGACTATTGTATTGAGGGAAGTGAGGGTAGCTGCTGCTTCTCTTTCCAAAGTCTCAAGGGGCTCTTCTCTTTCCTCTGCCCTCTCTGCTTCCTTTTCTCCCTCTTCTGTCTCTTTTTCCTCCTCCTACTCTGTCTCTTTTTCTACCTCCTGTTCTGTCTCTTCAACTCTGCCCTCCTCTATTTCCTTTCTTTCCTCCTTCTTCTCTTCCTCTACTATGTCACCACTAGCTTCATCTTCTCCTCCTTAGTGTTCTCCCTCCTCACTAATAGCAGGACTGATATCATAGGTTAATGCGTTGATTTCCTCAGCTGTCATATTCTGAAAACTTCCCATGCTATAGGGATTGTAAGGGTATGGATGGCTTCTTCTACTAGGATCTTAATTTGGCCATGGTGAGCTAGCGACTGTGAATTTCCTTCTTGTACCTTGGTGCTGGAGTCAATGAGGGACTGAAGGAGAAATTAATGGATACTGAGCTTTTTATGTACTAGGGTATCTATGCCATATCTCAATTCTTGGAGGATTCTGAAATAATATCCATAAACAATGTTGTAACTCCCTTCATAAGAAATGTATTTGATCACTTGGTAGCTAAACTCATCCTAGGGATATGGTACAATAACCCTCCTAATTCCATTTGTCTTCAACAGTGGTTTCATTATCTTGGAAAAATTTCCTCATGGCAGCCTGTCCAATTATTTTCTCATCTTTACTCCAAGGTAGCCCAAGAGGAAGGGTAGTGACCCTACTGATGAATTCAGGGGTTATTTCAATGGAGAGGCCTCTAATGGTTATAGTAGCATGATTTATTGTGTGAGGGACCAAAGAGAGAGAAAATTCATGGGCAATTTCATCATCAAACCCTCTAAACTTCTCAAAAAAATTCATTCAGATTGCGCTTGTAAATATTTCCTCCACATGAGGATGTCCATGTAGTCTACTGGAGTTAGTGGGATCTTTTCTCATAAAAACCACTATTATACTGCCTACACTTCTTATGAAAAACAAGATATGGAGGTGGAGACAAAGAATTTTGAGTGAAATAGAAAAACAGAGGGGACTGTGTTTTTTTTAAGAACAATTTTTTTTTTATGTATTTCTACCCTCTTAAAGACTCATTTTATCTTCAATTTAGGACCAAATATTTCACATTTTGATATTCAACAGAGGGAATTCATGAACCCTACCTCTTTAGGATGAAATTCGTGCCAAAAATCACATTTCCTCCCTTCAAAATGACTCACTTCCCCTCCTATAGAAGCTCGCTGTCCCTCCTGTAGATTTCCTATAGGTGCTCTTGTAGAAAATGGCGAGAGCAAAAATATGGAGGAAATCGATGGGGTATGGTGGATACGAGGTGGTGGGGGCATAAGAAGACATTGTGTGGCTGAGTTACGACAAGAAACTAAAGAAAAGGTGGTGAGAATGTGCGAGGAGGGCTGCTCATTACCTTTTATGGTTGTTTTCGGTTATGAGTGCTGAGCTGGCAAGGTATATGTTGCCCAGATTAGGACCATCTTTCCCCACCTTCTTGGTCATCATGATCCCCCTTGTAATTATCCCCTCATTACTTCATTGGAGTTAACTCTTCCTCTCATTACCTGTCCTTTGAATATTTTTCTTGAGTTGTCTATGCGCATGTGTAGGTGATATCTCAGCTAAGTGGAGTCAACTAAATAAAGGTGGCCAAGTTAACTGGCCACCTTTCCCTCTTTCAATTTCGAACATCTCGTTACCTTCATATGATTCCTTATTACACAAATGCAGCTAGAGGAGTGACTTAGCTACTTACCTGTAATCAAAGAGTATTTTTTGCCATCAACTGTGAGGTGTTATGGCTTTCTCTGCTGCATGTCTTCATTTTCCTTCATGCATGTTGTCTCTGCTTGCTGATGTGTTGTTCTTTGTTTTTGTAGGTTCTTCTTTTACTGGAGCTGAGCTGCATGTGCCTTTTCAACCTTCAGATGTGCTATCCCTTGCTGCTAGTGCTCGCCTTCTATGGAATCAACTGCTACAGGAATTTCTATAGGAGCTCCTGTAGTTGGTTCTCCCCTTCAAACTTCAACTATTTCCCTGTGCTTGGAGCTCGAGAATGATGCCAGAGGTGGCGATGAATAATCCAAGGATAGTAGGTAAGATTTAGATAAAGCTATTAGTGCCTTTTCCTCCTTTATTTTTGTTTTTTCTTCAAAACTGAAAAATTGTTTTCCTATGCTTTTTCCTGGAAAGGAAAGAAAAAATAATAATGATGCTTGGAGTGTGATGCAAGCTTGGAAATGATGGCAAGGACATTTTAAGGTCGTAAGAGGGATTATAGGTTCCTCATGAAGCTTTTCTTGTCCCTCAAACTGCCTCCTGCAGAAAATTTTGGCTCTCTGTAATTCCTACAGAAGCCTCCTATAGAAAAAATAGATCCTCCTGTAGAAAACACAGTTTTGGAAGAAGAGGTACAGTGGGTTGAAAGAGATGCCAAAAATGATGGGGGAAGGTGTGGAGAAGATGAGATGGATGTTGGTATGAATGTTAGTGTCCCCTTGGAACCTTCTTTTGCTCCCTGTAGTCCTCCAGCAAACCTGCAATGCGATAACAAATCATATTTTCTTTCTCTTTTTTTTTTTTTGAAAACAACTAGGGTGCCTCAAATAGGTTTTCACCTTAATTTCCTGCCCTGGGCACCTCCAAGGGAGGTTTTCACCTAGGGATCTTATTCTTTTCCCTTTCTTTATGACATCACTGGTCCACCTCAAAAGAGGTTTTCAACCCAATGATGGGACTCAAGCGCCTCATGGAGGTTTTCACTTGAGTCCTTATTTTTTATCTTTTTTCTTCAGTCAGTTAGTGAAATGGAAGCTAAGACATTCTCCACTACCATCACTATTTTACTCAAATCTTCAATAAAATCTTTCTTGGAGAGGGGTTTCTTTTAGACTTTCAACCAATTTCCATTGACAAGCATGGGGATGGCTTCATCATCAATTATTTTGATCATAACTAAACCATTGTCATTGTATTTCTCCACAGTTTAGGGTCATAGCCATCTTGTCCTGAGCTTTCTTTTGAAATCCTTGTATCTTGATCATAGAGTAGTTCCCAATCTCCCTCTTGGAATTGCTTCTCCCTGATATTTCTATCATGCCATACCTTTCTCTAAAGTCGAACTACTTCTGTATGGAGAAGGGCTTGCAATCTGTATTCATCCAATTCATTGAGTTGAAGTAATCTCTCCTTTTGTGCATGGTTGAGGTCTATGTCCAACTGAGCTGCCATCCTTAGGGTATTGAATTCAAATATTATTGACAACAAAGCCTTCTTCCCGTATACAATTTCATAGGATGTGAACCCGGTGGTGGTCTACCATGTTGTGTTGTAGGCCCAAGTGGCCTCAACTAATCTGTCTGCCCAGTCTTTTTTGTTGTTGCTCACTACCTTGGTTAGGATCCCTTCCAATGCTTTATTAGTGACCTCCACTTGCCCATTGGCTTGTGGATGGTAAGGGGGAAGTCATGTGCTTGATCTTATGATGTGTGACCAAGTCTTCCAAAATTCCCCTGAGCAGGACCAACTTCAAAGATTCAGGGTCAAGTGTACACTTGGCCCTTTTGTAACTGAGCTGCAACCTCTCTCCATAGTTTTCCAGAGACTCATCAATTCTTAAGGTCATACGAAAGATTTCTTATTCAGTATCTTTTGACCTACAATTGTCTTGATAATTGTTGTTAAAAGCCTGCTACATCTGAGCCCAAGTTGTGATGCTATTGCTAGGTAATCCCATGTACTAGCGCAGTGCTATGTCCTTGAGAGTAAAAGGGAATATTTTCAACTTTTGCTCGTCTTCTGCATAATCATAAGTTTGACAGATGACAACAAACTTGAACAAGATGGTGTCAGGATATTTTGTAGTCAGACCATGGAAGTGAGGTAGGGTTGAAGGACTTATACTCTTCATTTTGGTGTCCCCATTGGTCTCCCAAATGGGGAAGGTGCCCTCTATTCTCTCTCCACTTCCCCTAGCATTTCTATTTTCAGCCATTGGCTCAAAAGGAACGTTTTCTTCTTCTTCTTCCCCTATAGGTTTTTCGAATATGTTTGGATGTTCACCTAAATGTTTTCTTGATTGCAACCACCAAAGAAGAGAGAAGGTTGGATGTGTGAAGTAGTGGGGGTGTTGGGAAAAAAATTTCGTTAGTTATCTCTACTCCTACAAGAATTGAAAGGAAATATTTTTGGTTGGATTTTCATTTCTTTTTCCCCACACTGAAAGTACCTACAAAAACTGAAATTGTGATTGAAATAAACAAATTGCAACTAGCTGAAATGAACTTGCAGAATGGAAATTTACAGAATTGAAAAGAAAAGCAAGGAAATACAGAACTGAAAGAAAAGAAATGAATAGTCTACTTTTGCCGAAATAAACTATTAGCAGAATGTTGCAATATGAAATAGAAGAAAGCAGTAATCATAGAATACTTTGACGCTTCCTCGACAATGGTGTCAAAAAGTGGTGAGTGCTAGTTTTGTAGTAAGAATGCTGCAAGTCCTGGGCTACTAACTTTACTTTTATCAATTCGATAGTTCGTAACAAACTTGGAAGCATCCGTGCTATATGCACAAATACTAGTTCTCGCTGCATGTTGTCACTTGGTCAGCCAGCGCGAGATCACTAGGAGCTCAAGCCAAATTTTGTAGATTTCAGAAGAAAGTCTATGTGTGATGAGTGGAAAGAAAGATTACTCTACAGATGCTATTTTGATTGCAGAAAGGAGAAAGACTGGAATGTAAAGCAAAACCTAGTAAACCATAATTAACAAGCTAATTATAATTTTTCCAAAAACACTATGAAAACCATGAAAGAAATGCCATTACCTAATCAAGGAAGTAAAAAACATATAACGATGCTATTTTTGGAAGGAAATAAGTGAAAAAACATAATTTTGGATTTTTATGTGTTTTTATGTGAATTTAACATGCATCTAATTTATTATGTGTGAGTGTGGCAACAAACAGGTGGTGTTAGAGGGAAGTTTTGTAGCTTGGGAGGATGTAGGATGGTGTGGATGGGTCCTAGGAGGTCTTAGGTGGTCTTAGGTGGCCTTCTGGAGGCTTTTCCCACACTCAACCTTCAAAATAATGCCTACAAGAAAAACTATAGGAGGATGCAAGGAAACTACAGGAGGAAAATAGGGAAATTATAGGAGGTCTACAAGAGGAGGCCGAGAGAAATTTTTGCTATTTTGAGGGTGTGAGAGTGGGTGGGAAAGGTGGATGAAGGTTCGAATGAGGTTTTAGGGTGCCTAAAGTCTACCATGAATCACCAGGAGAGAGAAATATGATTGAGTTTTCTCAAGGAGAGAGGAAGAAGTTCTATGAAAAATGAAGGAAACTAGAGCCGAATTGAAGTGAGGATTGGAAGACCTATAGGGCATGGATTAGATGGAGGGTGTGATTTATGGTAATCTAGCCTACTGCTAGAAGAGATCTATTGTATAGAAACTAACAATCAACCAAGAAAATCAAGCAACCAATGGAATGAGTGCATCCTAGGAAAAATAGAGTTTTGCATTAAAATGGCCTAAAATATGATGTAAAGAAGGAAATATTGGGAAATGATGTAAGAAAATAAATCATGCAAAATAACTATTGCAAATCAGGAAGTGAACATGATAACGAAGATCTAAAGCAAACCAAAATTGGACTATCAACCTACTAGAGAGCTGTAAACACTAGAAGTCCTAGGAATGAGGAAAATCTATGTTTTTGGGGTAGAAAAAGAGTCTTTTCCTCAAATCATGGTCCCAAAGAGAGGAAGAGAGGCCAAGGAACTGTTGCTAGCCTTTTTAATCTTCTTTGATCATTGCTTAACCTGCTACAAAAAGCACAAATGGAAGCAAGCTACAAAATCATCAAAAGAAACCTATTCTTAACCATAAGAGAAATACATCTAACAACAAACTAATCTAAAAAATAAATTAAAGCATACAAATACAGGTAAAGAGAAGCTTGGTTGCTTGGATTGGGCACTAAGCCAAGAGTTTCAACCCTCTAAGGTAACTTAGTGCTCGCTCAAAGATGATTCCATCTTCGTTATCAATAAATAACAAGATTACATAAAATTGTCATAAAATAGTAAGCTTGAAATTTGAGAAAAGCTTACACAATCAAACAAAATTTGACCATAGTGAGGCCCTAGGACTCTCTACTTATACATCTAAAGCTACCAACAACTTCCTTAAAATCAAGGAGGCTTGGCTCCCAAAACTCGAGATAACTATCAATCATCTTCCACTTGCTCGGCTGCCTTCTAGTGCATGATTTGGCTGCTTGTACTTCGAGCTAAATGAAGGGGAATTCAAAGTGAGGAGAAATAAATGAGGGGGATTCCGTCCTATAAGTCATATCTCTGTCTACTTTGAGTTATTGCTGTAGTTTGACCACTAGATCCTTGACTTTGACCTTGAATTCCATCAATAATCTGCATTAAATACATGTTAGACCACATGGCATAATAACTAACTCAAGTCACCCTATAAGCATAAATATAATCAGAAAATCATACAATAAGCTAAGAGAATGGTTGAATTGACTAGGCTAGGAGGTAAAATGAACCCATATAATTACCCATTTATGAGGCTCATCATAACAAACATAAAATGATATAAATATCAAAGATATGAAAGCCATTAAATCCACATAAAAATTAGTGAAAAATTAAGAGAACTTAGCTTTTATTAATCACAGGTAAATCGGACCAAGTTCGGGACTTCCACATACCACTGACCATAGACATGGTTGAACTAAATCTCTCATTCAGTCAGTCACTCCCATACCATATTCTAAGAATCAATGTGGGATCCCATTTACCAACCAATCCAAAATTAATCAAGGGAATCTAGAGGTTGAACCACCTCCACCCTCATCCAATCGTGATCACACCAAAGTTGATGTTTCGATCATAACTAAACAAACCATGGAATGTCATCCGAATTCCATCACTACCATTGAGGATTTTTCTGTCTCCTTGTCTCTTAGGCTTTACTGCAATCAAAACCCAAATCAATGGGCCCTAAAAAAAGACTTCTCCCTCAAGCTTTACCGTGTATCCAACCAAAACTGGTGAATGGATTCCTAGGCCTTTAGGAATGAACCTTGACACCACCTTCGCCCTTGGATTTCGAAATTCATCCAACAATTCCGAAGTTCCAAAACTGAAATAAACATCCCAACATACCATGGCATCCAGAAAAAGGTTGGCTAGGCCTAATAAAAAACTAAAAGAGTGTTTTATGTTACCCATTTAAATCATTTAAATGGAACAAGGGATGAAATTTTAAGAGAGTGTTAAAGGGAATTTTGTTGGTATTTGACTTGTATGATTTTTTTATGTTTGCTTCTCAGGATGTGTTTGGAACTGTACAAATCATATTATTGATTGTTTTTTAAGACACATAAATTGGCAACCAAATTCAATTGTATATTAAATATTGATCTCAATGAATGATGTACAATGTGCATATATTAATACATAAAATAAATAGTTGAATCATTTTCTGGGTCTTCTTGGAATCTAATAACCAATAACCCTAACACAAACTAACCCAACCTTAATCCCAAATATTATCTATATAACATTCTCCCCTTAATTCGAAGGGATGTATCAAAGTCTAAGAGTGAGATCTCAAAATGCAAAAATGCATCTCAACCAAGAGATGAATGTCTCTCAGAAATGGTTTTTAAGGATGACCATAAACCAATACGGGAGAAGTCATGGTCTCAACCAACACCAACTCTGGATCCTTCATAGTAGTTCTCAAAACAACCAAAATTGTGGTTTTATGGTGATCACTAACTCTCGAACTATCAATATTTTTCCTCAACCAATTCTAAATCTTGAAGTTTTCGTTCACAAAAAACTTATTCAATAAAAAATGAAGTCTCTCTCGCTAACAATATGGCTCTAACTAGTGCATGTTGTGACTTAGGCTGAGTTGTGGATCACTGACTTAGGCTTGCTTCACAAATATTTGAACATGTAGCAAACCATGAAAAACTCTATCATTCCCCCCTGTCGAATACATGGTGAGAAGATGAAAGGCTAGTCAACACTCTCAAACATATCTTGCGGTATGACCTATAAATTTTCTTGCCTATTTTTGACCAATACCAAGAAGAAATCCATTTGAAATTTAGTTTCTCTCTTGCAGTAGTCTTATTTCTAGAACATTTGTTTGAATATTGGTTTTTCTTTCCACAATTCTGACATGGGTGAAGATCAAAACATAGATATTTCGCATGTCTAACTCTATTACCCTTTTGAAATCGATCAAGTTGTTCCCATAAATCAAACACTTTTAAATTTTATAGATTTAGAAAAATAAAAAAGATGAAAAGGTACATCCAAGACATATTTGCTAAATCCCAAATCAATTTTTTGTTTTTTATGTGTAATCTCTTCCCACTGTCTTATAAAAGTGTCGGAAATGACAAGCTTCACATATGTATTCAAATGACTCTTATATACACTTAATTTAACATGACTTTCCACTCCACCCAACTTTTCCCCTGAAATGGTTTGGTCCATCCTTGACTGTAGATTAGAATCTGACTCAAACAAATTTTTGTTCTAAATAAACACTAGTTCAGAATCACAATTTTTCTTCTAAATTTCATCTCGCTGAAACTACAACTCTAGCTTCAATAATTCAATTTTTTTTAAGCATTTTGCAAACATGTTTAGATGTTAGATAGTGTTCCATTGTTGATTTGGACATTTTTGTGGACAATGAACAACATTAGATTTCTTAATAAATGCAACAAATTATTGAATTGGGCCATTTTTCACTCAGAATCCACCCAATAGAAGAAAATTTACAATGATTTAAAGGGGTCTTGGGGTCAACCAAAAATGCACTCGTTTTACAAAGTCATTTTAAAGCATAAATCACAACTTCATAATCATGTTTTTATGACTAATACTAACCCATAATGGTTTCTTCACACTCATCACAATAACATTCACAAAGTCATTTTAAAGCATAATTCACAACTTCATAATCATGTTTTTATGACTAATACTAACCCATAATGGTTTCTTCACACTCATCACAATAACATTCAACGTAAAGAGAAACCAGAATAAAATGGCTTACGAGCTCTTCTCAAACATTTTCACAATGCTCTAGAATTCAGTCAAATCTTCTTCATACACATGTTATCTTAGTATAAGATACAATTATCATGGCCTTCTCCACTGGTATTCACTAAATACATACCTTATCCAACTTTTTCTCCAACAAATGACCTTTGTAACCTCTACTTGCATGGAGGTTGTGATGTCAACGATCACTTCTGCATTGATGTTGATCCATGGAGGACTTTTATATAGATTCCTCCTTCAAAAAGTCGTTGTGCCTCAATATTTGATTTCTTGTTTGAATATAATAAGTGATTGCATATTCTTTTCGTTAATTATTAAAAATTCCACAACATGCTTATAAGAATATCAAGCTAAGCCTTTGGAATACCATTCAAGCATTTACTCAGGGTAATGGCAGTGAAGATATTTACATAAATACAGAATGACTGTGATATCTGCACATATTTTGATTCATAATTTTGAAACTCTCGGTATGATGCTTACCATAGAGATCAAATGAAGAACCATCGCCAACTATTTTCAAGAATTAATATAAGTTGTCATCATAGAGAGACAATACTCACCAAACAATATTGCAAGCTCTATATGATGACATTTGAAATGAAATTTTGCGAGGAAAAAAAAACAGGGAGTTTTCATCATTGGGTTCTAAGAGGTGGACTGTCATTCAATGATCTATGCATCTAGTTGGCTGATGTTTATGCAGACAGATACAAAACTGTAACATTAAACAACTGTATAGTGGGTCTCCTCACCGTGTCAATTCTTTGTTCTATTCTCTCTGCTTTCTTTAATTAATAGAGTCATTTTTCTCCTCTCGACGTTTTCCAAGCAGTATTCCATGTAGACATAAGTGATGCTGATTTGATGTGTTTTCAATCATCTTAGAAAGTATCAGCTCTGTGGATGGTCCCGCTCTTGAATATGGTGAGCTCTGAATGTTCAAACAATATAATTATATGAAGAAACTCCTAATCACTTGAAACTTGAAAAAATATTGAACGAATGTACGAGTATGCTAAATCGACTTCCAAAATATACTAAGAAAACACAAACATGTTGTTGCATCCAAGGTTCAAATAATAATCAACTTACCTCCTCTCTTGACTTTGCAACATTCATATTCCTCACTCTTCTTCACCAATGCTCTAAAAGAAGGCCACACAACGGTGGTTAATTTTATTAGACATAGCATATTAACCAAGCTCTCCTTCAATAGAGAATTTTCCTGCTTTTATACGACACATAAATTGGAAACCATATTCAACTATATATTAAATATTAATCTCAATGAATGATGTACAATATGTATATATTAGTACATACAAGAAACTGTTGAATCAATTTCCAAGTCTCTTTGGATTTTAATAACTAATCACTCTAACAAAAACTAACCCATTCCTTAATCAGAAGAAGTAGTTGTCTAACAAGATTACATGTTTCTAAAAACATCATTCATATTCATTCCCATTCAAAAAATCCAAGGAAATTTCCAATTTACATAATCTCAGACATGAGCGAAGGCAGTAGCCTAGACATGTTACTGTGATTGCAAGTTGCCACTATATACTAATTAATATTACCATGGCCATCCATCAACAATTTCGAATCACTCACATGTCACCGATTCACTCATATGTGGTCGAACTTTCATTCTTATCACCATTTTCTCATCTATTTCCGAACTTCACATCAAAACGAAAGTGAAATACAAACAGACAAATCTGAGTTGCAAAAAAATAATTTGGGCCCAGAAATCACTGGGCTGTTGGCTATGTTGAATAAATCAGGTGCAGTTTAGAACCTTACTCAATCTGATCCGATGATTAACTAATTTTTAATTTAGTATATATATCCCAATTCCCCATCATCACATGCATGATGCATAAACCACATGCCTTGAATTCCCACGAAATAAATTTACTACTTTTTACTATTTTATTTGAAAAGAAATATTTAATAAAGTAGCAGTTGTACCATACCTTCAACGGCTGGAATATCGTCCAGCAAAACTTTTTTTTTTTTTTACTACCGCATGAGGATGAAGTCCCAGGCATGAACGTGCAAACTCCAGAGTACCATGAAATTGATGAAATCAAATGCTTTGGTGAATGTTAAGGTGGATTATGGTGGTTTGATAGGAAATGCAAGTTGTATACTAAATATTTGGTTGATTTCGTTGATCCTCTATGTTTACAATCATAAAATCCAATAATGAGAGGGTAAGGTTGCTAGCACGAAAATCTTCAGAAATAGAGCTATCCCCAGTGCCAAGTAACAGCGATTGCTCATAGCATATGAGTAAGACCCCTTGCCATGTTCGCATAGCCCAAGTGGACTAAGGCACTAGTCAGAGAAAAATAAACGTGAAATGGTATCAATGGAGATGAGTCGAGTCTGTTTCATATGTTGAAGGAGGATAAGATCCAATCTGTATGAATGACGCCGATAGAGTAAAAGGGTTAAGTTATCCCTATTTGAATGAATTAAGTGGAGAACGCCATGAGGGTAGGGACTCTCAGAAAACCAAATTTTGCCTCTAACGACATGAAGAACGTGGTGAATGAATTGCAAAGACTGCTTTTTGCATGTTCCAAAAGATAATTACAGAAGCTCTAAATTTAGTTACCATAGATTGTTAAAATTATTTTTAATAATTCTTACCATAAATTGTTAAAATGATTTGACATAATTCATAGATGGTTAAAATAATTAAAAATAATTCTTTTGTAGAGTAATAATTGATCAGATTTATATTTCTTATATCCTTATATGAATATTTTTTCATTTTTCTTTGTGGTCTTTCAATTCTATCATTAAACATAAAGCTCTACCATTATACATAAAGAAATATTGAAATAACTCGTTTGTAGAGTAATAATTGATCAGATTTATATTCTTATATCCTTATATGAATAATTTTTCATTTTTCTTTGTGGTCCTCCAGCTCTATCATTAAACATAAAGCTCTACCGTTAAACATAAAAGAAATATTGCAAGCCTTTGTTTGGAGATAACCTTACGGGAGGGATTCTTTTCATTTTCAGGTTGTAATATTCTAGTTCTTTACTTTAGGCTGATTTTATTTTAGCCTTGATTTGATGTATGCTTAAATTTTAATATGATGAAAAATGCAATTTTTTTTGGTACATTATTGTTAGATTTTTTTAGTAATTTTGTTTTAAATAAAAAGTATTAATTCATTGAAATAGCGTACACAAATAGAGTAGAGAAGTTACTTATAAGTAACAATAGTTTTTGAAAATAGAATAAGTTTTATTAAATATAGATCTCTATAATTGTTGAAATAACTAAGATTAGAAGAGAAGATTAGGAAAAAAAAACATGTGTCGTGTAAAAAGATATTTAGGAAATACTTAAGTTTAATTTTAAACAACATCTAAAGCCTTGCATGGTGGATTAGTATCTTTCTCCGTGTCATTTAAGTTTATTAACCTTTTTGGTGTCTTATTATTATTTGAGTTTATTAAGATTTTTGATATCTTGACTAAAATTTGATGAGTTGAACTTCTTCTTACTTGGTTACTTAATTGCTGCATATCCATGTCATTTCCAGTTATTAAGTTGTCTACATCTTATTATTCAATTTTTGAGTAAGATTTGATTTTCTATCAAATGCAAATTATAGACTTGACTATATCACCCATCAACCATGTCGTTTCTTTTCGTCAAGCTAGAAATAGAAATTTGCTTATTTAAATTTTGATTTTTCACTTTGCATAATCTTAATTTATTATTATTTCTTTCTAATTTTAAAATAATATAAATTTTTTAATAAAAAATAAGAAATTTAATGATTTTTATATTATTCATAATAAAAAAAAAAAATTATTATGTTAAAATGATTATGACTCATCCCTACGTCATTGTGTTAAAGATCATTATCATCAACCACTCACACATATTTACAACTAACATCTTCAAGAATTCTATGTTTGCATTCGTAATGTGAGCGCAAGAAAAAATAACTGGAAATGAAATAATTGAGGCCCTCGAAAATTTAATCAACGTAGTGAACGAATTCTGAATCGTAGGTGTTACGAGTATATATCCACAATAAATTACAACCTTTCCGGGAAAATTTGATCGTTCGTTTCAATATCACTCTAATCCCTATGTTATCGTTGATAAAAATATCCACGCCTCTTTTCACATAGAATAAACGAGAAACAAAATTTTACTTCAATTTTGACTTCGTATCCTCTAAGGTCGATTCGATTAAAATGTCTAGGTTTGACAAAGGAGATGAAATGTTATCACTTTGATTTAAGCACCAGATGTATTGTGTATTTATGGTAAGATAGATGTTATTCAGAAATGATAATTAATAATATGTATGCTTTGATATACAGTTGGTAACATGTAAATTAAATATGTGTTAGATATATTAAGTGTTATAATATTAGGTATATAATATTGGGAATATAATATTAGGTATGTAAAGGATGAAAAATTGTGTCTACAGGTGTATATCAACCATATTTATTAACATGGTTGTGCTAGTTTTATAAGTGCCAGGGTTTTCACTTTTTTTTTTTCTATATTGTGTTGTTTAATTTATTCTTTCTACCACAGTGATTTTCCTTGGCGTTCAAATTTCTTGATTGTGAAATTTTACAAGGTCAATTTTCTTCACTTACAATTGGTAGAGTGGACTTTTATTAATGAGTCAGGTGTGTCTATTTTGTAATAGGAATTGTAAAATTTTAATTTAATCATCAATAATTATTTGGAGGATGGTAGGATTAAACCTCCATGGAATATTTTACTATATTCATAGTATCATTCACAAGTCAAAGGTTGATATTTATATACAAAGTAGTTACTATAAATTAGTGGATAATAGTTAATAATCACATTCAATGGTTTTACTATGTTGGTTACCTTATATGTTTCATATGATCTTCTTAGCCATATCTCATATAAACAAATGCTCTCACATGTCTAGGTTAAGTTCATTTGATTTTAAGTTCCAAATATTTTTGAGCCAAGAGGCTCATTTTACAACCAATATGAAAGTGATGTGTAATTTTTTCCGTGCTCAACTTGGAGTTGACATGTGTCCCTTAAAAAATACTTTAAATAATAAAAAAAAACATAGTGACCTATAACAAAAACATAAATGATTATACATATTTGGTTAGTTTTAATTAAAAGCAATATAAAATATCAATAATTCTATTCTTATTGTCGTCACTTGGCTTTTTATTAATATTACATCCATTATGAAAAAGATGTAGTAAAAATATTTCACTTTCACCTTTGGAGCTATAAATAAAATATTTTGATGCCTATTTTAAATTATATAACTATAATATTTAAATGTCTATTATTTGTGTATTAATTTGACCTTACAAGAAGGGAAATTAATTAAAGTTAAAATAATTTAGTTACTTCTTAATAAGAGGGAAATGTCTAATTCACTCAATTACTAATAAAAAATATTATTTATAATAAAATTTTCTACATACAATTTAAAAAATGAAAGGTTATACATGATCTCCATACAAGTAGATGCAAAATAATCACTATAAATTCATCTAAATCGCCGTCTTGGTATCTAAATCTTTTTTCAAGTTTTGAATTTTAAAAAAAAAAATTGCATATAGTGAAATTTGATCACTCTTAACTTTTAGCATATCAGTGATTAAAAGAGATGTAATATAAGTGTTCTATGTAATGATTCAATAAATTATTTTTTGTGTTGTGTTAATTTCCATTTTTCGTTTTAATCAAAACTCTATTAATTAAGGGTTAATTAAAGTTTTTTTTTTTAATATAATGTTGTTGACAGAAAACATGAAGAACCAAATTGTAAAAAAAAAATTGTATAACCCAAAATTCCAAATTCCATCACTGAATCGAACAGTCTGAAATCTGAAAATTGTCTTTAAATATTAGTCTCGGCTTCAGGACTTGGGCCCCTCTCTCTTTAGATAAAATGCTGAAAGCCCTCTTATATTTTGCTCGGGATTTTGATAAAACCTCAGAGCCTAGGGTATATACGTCACCGGCCACTGAACTTAGTTATGGAACACTGTAAATGACATTGACGTCACTTATGTCATCGAAGTAGTTCATTAAGGAAAGGAAGAATCGAGTTAATCGGACTCTGTTCTAGCTAGAAATGCAACTGACTTCACATCATCACGTGAAAAATTACATATTAATTTTTTATTTTTTCCAATCACAACTGACTTACCATCATCATGTTATTAACTGTGAAAAATGAAATATTAAAATAAAAAATATTCCCAATCATTGCAAGGCCGTTAGATTGCCGGTGACGATTGAAAAATATAATCAATCGCAATTATCATGCGTTTATTGTATTCCACCTTTAAAATATACTTCGCATTCTTTTTCTCTTGCTGCTTGCCGTTTTCACTTACCAAGGCATTTAGGTTCTCCTGTACCATCAGAAACGGGACGGTTGCAACCGTTCCCGTTTGCTACTGCCGTTCTTGTTAACAAGTGCATATACTTTATGGGTACTTTTCCATCTATTCCTTCATCTTAGTTCGCTCGCTAGGGTTTGTATCATGCCTGCCATGCTATTCTGCCCGGTTCTCTAGCTGCTCAGCTGTTTCAGGAAATAGAATAAGAGTAAGGTGGTGGGAAGGAAGAAACTAGTAGACACCCGCTGCATTGACTTGTAGGTCGTTCTCAGCCGTGTATTTTCGCTTTTTATTGTAGTTTTTGTGTATATATTCATTTAAAAGTATAGAGGCCTAGGCCAAGTCTGGAGAAAGTTGATCATCTATGTGCTAATCTCCTTTTAATTGATTGGCTATATTATTAAAATTTATAGTTAAAAAAGAAAGAGAAAAAAAAGGAATTTATTTTAAAGTTTACGAGGTTAAAGATAGCTTCTATGGTACTGATTGTCGCTTTATCTGCTTGATGTATTTGGCCCTTTAGTCTATGAAGCTTCACAATAAATACTCCCAGCTTATGGACAAACCCCTAGTAGATTATCCTAAGAGCTAGCTCCCAACATATAACTTTCCCTGCTGTCTTTGAAGGCGTCACATTCTAAAAACATTTGAAGGCCTCACATTCTAAAATGAAATGTTTTTCTGTTTCCACTTTTCCTCAATCACAAAAAATGCATACCCTTTCCTCCCACACTTCCTTTGGCCTTTTCTAGTGCCCTGTTTCACAACTGAATTGATGACAACTAGTCCTTAATTGAGCAATGAAAATTTTAGCTCTCCAAGAAATATTAGCCTCTATATATACTTTTGATTGATGATTATAATATAATATAGTTAAAATTATATGGAAAATGGAAATTAAATTTATATTTTTCATTTTATAACTAACTAAATTTTTGTTTTTATTTTTTTTCATTTGATTTCAGATTCCATTTCTTTTATCACTGTCGTTTCTAGTTTCTCATTTCTGGTAACGTCGATGGTAATGTCACTCCAGGATTCATCTCAGTATACATAACACATTCCATTGCATAAAATCATTTTACACATTAGACACATTTCATTCCATATAAACACTGGCTATTGCTATACCCATTTCATTGCATAAAATCTACTTACATTTAACCACATTTGAATTACAATGGATCTAAGCACGTTCGAACATAAAAACAAACGTAGATAGATGACAAGTTCGTATATAACCATTAAGTATTTGCTTTTGGTGAAGCTCAGCACTCCATGGAGCAAAATTGTTAGAGACCCGGGGGTTCATCGTGCCCTATTCCTGGACTATGACCCAGTGGAAAAGCCATAGCTCCATTGTTCTTTGTTGTCATATTATGCTCGTAATTTTCATGAGGAGAATGGTCTTTTGCCGTCTTGACAATTTCATGGCCATGAGCTCTCGCCAACTTGTTCTTCCCAACTACTTTGCTGCCCAGAAGACCGTCGTCCTTCCCCTTAGGGTTGATACTCAGGAGACTGTTGTTAAATTTATAATTCCAACTGCGCGCGCGGACCTGCAGTCAACGCCGTGTTGAAACCACCCAGTAGAAAACCACAAACCGGAAGTAACCTCGTCGCACCGCTTTTGGCTTAAGGAGGTTTCCGTACGAAGGTGCTCCGATGCATTTTGGAGGGGGCACATGGATTGCCGTGACATCACCCTCTGACATTTATCGGACGATAGATAAATGTCAGTCAAAACAAGCCTTCCGATATTGATTTCCTTCATCCGATCTGCTCGAGCATCCTCTGCCGTTGATCGCTTCAAGGTGCATACAGTCAACATTAAAATATTGCTTTGTGTAAAGTTCGGTCAACTCACCCTATCCGATATTCATCCGATCAGCTCAAAGACTGTCCGCAGATCGTGAGGAAGGTATACGGGCCCTTGTAAATTAAATGCAGTATGGAATAAAACTATGGACCATACCCTAAGTTAATATTATGACATTGTTTTTGGTAAAGTTTTTAATGTTTTTACGGGCCTGTAATAGTTATGGCATACTGAAGTATGGGCGAAAAATGAAATGTAAGTTTTTAATTAATTGCATATGAATTGTATTGTATACGTTTTAGTATGAGTGTTGACTCCAGGTAATAGATTGTATTGCACACGGGGAGGTGAACCTCTGTTCGCATTGTATACGTTTTAGTATGAGTGTTGACTCCAGGTAATAGATTGTATTGCACACGGGGAGGTGAACTTCTGTTCGCAGCAGCGAATGACAGAGCTTAGTTTTTTTGAAATGGTAAAAACGGAGAAGCGAAAATCTTTAATGTAAGAAATGTAAAAAGTGCACAGCAGTGCAGGAGGAGAAGTAAATGAAGAAAACCAAGGGTAGCTTGTTTCAAATCCATGAATTGTTTCACACAGTTGAAAAGGTAAATGTGTAAATCTCTGTAATTTTTGTTTTCACACAGCACTGAATGTAAATGAAATATTTACACACAGTGGTGTAAAATTTCATAGGAGGCAGAGTAAGTTTTGTGAAAATGTTTTGGTGAATCCCTCTGAGTAAAAGAGGATGAATGTGTCTCAGTCATTTTGTTTTAATGAATAGAAATCCTTTTATGGTGGTGAAATACTCTGTTCAGTAATTTTTTTAAAAGGGTTCTCTCTGCAAAAAGATCTTGGTGTAAAGGAAACAGAGCATTGCCTCTGTGTTTTATATTTGTGGTTTTGGTATTTTCCCATTGCAAAAATACCCAACAGTGGTATCAGAGCAAGCTTAGGCTCTTTGAAGGTGACAAAGAAGCTGAAGGGAGGAGTCTTTTGGTTGCAGCAGTCAATTGTTTTTAAATACACAGTCAAGGATTTAGAAGCATAGCTGAGAATGCAAGGAATGGCTAGCACAAGCACTAGCATGGGTTTGTTTAACCCTCAATTCCCACAGTTCAATGGGACAAACTATGACTATTGGGCAATAACCATGAAAGCCCTGTTTGCATGTCAAGATTTATGGGAACTTGTTGAAGATGGTTTTGATGAACCAGCAAATGAGAATGAGTTTAACAGATTAACTCAGGGAGAGAAAGAGCTATTGAAGAGCAATAGGGAGAAGGATTCAAAAGCCCTTGTATTCTTGTATCAAGCATTAGACAAGAGTGTGTTTCCAAGGATAGCAGGAGCTAAGACATTCAAAGAAGCATGGCAAACTCTCAAGACAACCTACCAAGGCATGGAGAAAGTGACGACAGCAAAACTACAGTTGCTGAGGAGAGATTTTGAGAATCTGTGCATGAAGGAGTCAGACAATATTGACTCATTCTTCACACATGTAATTGGTCTAGTCACACAGATGAGGAATCATGGAGAAACCATTGAAGAAAGGAGGATTGTGGAGAAAATATTGAGGGTCTTACCCTCAAAGTTTGATGCTATTGTCACCACCATTGAAGAGACAAAGGATCTCTCAAGCTTTTCAGTTGATGAGCTACATGCATCACTGATAACACATGAGCAGAGATTGAGTAGGAATGAAAACTCATCTCTAGAGAAAGCCTTCAAGGCCCAGATGTATTTTGGAAGAGGAAGAGGTCAAGGCAGAGGAAACAAGAGAGGAAGAGGCAGAAGCCAGAACAGAGGTGGAAGGAACAGTCCAGCAAATGCTCAATGAAGAGGCAGCAGTTCAAATCAGAACCAAGGCTAAGGCAGCAGTCAACAAAGAGAACAACATCATGCTCAATGACAAAGGTATGAAAAATCCAATGTCCAATGCTACTATTGTAAAAAAAGTGGGCATTATGCCAGTGATTGTAGGAAGAAGCAGCATGATATGAGTAATAGACAAAATGCAAATGTTACTAGAGAGAACATCAGCCAAACTAATGTGTTGTTAGTTTGTAACATGGCTGAAACAAATAGTGAAGACATATGGTTTTTAGACTCAGGTTGCAGCAACCATATGACATGAAATATAGCTCTCTTTTCTGCCTAGATAAAAATATGAAATCAGAGGTCACACTAGGAACTGATAGCAAAGTTTCTGTTATGGGAAAAGGGGAGGTAAAAATATTTACAAAGCAAGGAGAAAGGAAAACCATAGCAGATGTGTATTATGTCCCCGGAATGAGATGTAACCTCTTGAGTATTGGACAGCTTGTTCAAAAGGGTTACAATGTTTACTTTGTGAATGATGTGTGTACCATCATGGATATACCACCCAGCAAACGATGCATTGCTGAAGTGAAGATGACAAGGAACAGGATGTTCCCTCTCAGGATCGGGGCAGATTTGAAGAACAAAAATGAAATTGCAGCAGTTACCCAAGAGGCCTTCCAAAGCGTGCCAAATGATGAAAATTGGTTGTGGCACTTGAGATTTGGACATCTCAATTTTGGAGGTCTAAACTTGTTAAGCAGAAAATGAATGGTGAAAGGATTACCATTGATAGAGAAACTGGACAGCCTATGTGAAGGTTGCATTTTTGGGAAACAACATAGAGAAAGTTTTCCATCAGGTAAAAGCATAAGGGCAAAGGCACCCTTAGAGATCATCCACTCAGATTTATGTGGACCGATGCAAGCTCCATCATTAGCAGGCAACCAATATTTCCTAACATTTATTGATGACTTTACAAGAAAGACTTTGGTCTATTTTCTTAAAAACAAAAGTGAAGTGTTTGAAAAATTCCGAAATTTCAAAGCACTTGTGGAGAACCAAAGCGGGCTGCATATCAAAGTTCTCAGAACTGATAGAGGAGGTGAGTATATCTCCAAGGAATTCCTAAGATTTTTTAGAGAAAATGGAATTCATAAACAATTTACAGCAAGGTACACCCCACAGCAAAATGGAGTTGCTGAAAGGAAGAACAGGACCATCATGGATATGGCGAGAAGCATGTTGAAGGCAAAGCATTTGCCAAATGACTTTTGGGCTGAAGCTGTAAATTGTGCAGCATATATTCTGAACAGGTGTCCTACAAGAGCAGTGATGAATAGAGTGCCGGAAGAAGCATGGAGTGGGAGAAAACAAGGAGTCACCCACATGAGAGTTTTTGGATGTGTGGCCTATGCACACATTCCAGATCAGCTAAGGAGGAAGTTGGACAGCAAAGGGGAGAAATGTATTTTCATTGGATACAGTGAAGAATCCAAAGCTTACAGATTGTATATCCCATCCACCAAGAAGTTTTTTATCAGCAGAGATGTTCAATTTATTGAGGAGGAAGCTTGGGATGGAAGCATAGAGAAAACAGTGAACGTTAAAAACTGTTTGTCTCATGATGAAGATGATGAAGAGGTGGCTGAAGTGCATCCCCAAACAGAAGCGCCAACACCAGGACAGCAAGGAACACCATTGAGGAGAAATGAAAGAACTTCTCCACGCAC